>CAIGRS010111963.1:0-17992 GCA_903798395.1 Fraxinus floribunda
TGACCGAAAAGAGTAAAATTGACCCCCTAAGAGTGTCCCCGTTTTGCTACATTTTTATTTATTTTTCAATAGACGTTTCATTTTCTGAAACTGTTGAAACTCCAAAACTCCCGTGGTAATTACCATAAAGTGAATGGTAAGTTACAAGATCCAAATCTTTATATATCTCGATTTTTTCCAGTTTTCAACACACGAATTTCATCTGAAAATTTATCTGCATACAGTTCGAGTTTGTCTTCATTTTTCAGTTTCTATTTCATTTTTTGTGCTGATATTGTTCGGGCACTAACTCAGTTCGCCAAAGTAAAATATGTGGTGCTCAGATTCTACTGTTCTACCATTGTATCCTGAAAAGCAAACGCTCAAATTATACCTTAAGCAAGTACGGTGATAGGGCGAATCTGTTTTAAGAAAATTGTGTGTAACACAGGTCTCGGGTTAAAAGTTTAATTTTTTTTTTTGCTTGATATTTCTTACTTTAATTAACAAATTATTGGATTTGTTATATATATATAATTTAATCTGTTATAATATGCAAAAATATATGTGTAAATACAGTGTTTAAGCCTATACGGTATTTAAACTGCAAATCCGTTATCAAGTGTGTAAAATCGGTGTCCATTACGCATATACGGTATCTAAGTTGTAAATACGATTATTTTTGCGTATACAGTAATCACTTAACAAAAAATCATTTTTTACGTCAAGTTGCCGAATATCTCAATTCTTAACAAGAGCAAGAGAAAGGACAATGTGAATGGTTCCTTGTTTAACAACTGGGGAAAATGTTTATGATAATCAATACCATTAATTTGATTGTAGCCTTTAGCCACCAAACGAGCTTTTAACCTTTCTAACAAACCATCTGATTTGATTTTTGATTTATAAACCCATTTGCTTCCTATCACATGCATATTAGGCTCTCTTGGGACTAAAGTCCAGGTATTATTTTTCCTAAGTGCAAGCAATTCTTCATTCATTGTTTGCAGCCAACCAGCATATTGCATAGCCAATTTAATGGACTTTGGTTCACGTGTTATATACTGCAGGCTATGAAAATTTGCATACTTAGGATTTGGTCTGCAGATACCTGATTTGCCCCTTGTTTGCATGGGGTGTTGATTGGAAGGAACCCGAGACACCACTATACCTTGTGCATGAACATGTAGATTAGGTGTACATGAAAGAATTGGACTAACAAGACGTATATCAGGCATACCAAGAGGAACAGTTGGTGAAGAAGGCGATAAGTCAGACACCATTGGAGCAACCTGCAAAGTCATGATAGAAGGTTCCAAAGGTGGTAAAGTAATAGATATTCTAGAATCGTTAGATGGAACATCGAGGCCTGTAAGGCTGGAACCATAAGCTATATCACATAGCCATATGTTATAAGTACTCATATTTGACATAGTAGAAGTACGATGATTAATTGTATCCAAATTTTTGTAATGAAAAGTGAGTTCATAAAAAACAACATGTCGAGACACATATGTTTTACCTGAGGGCAGATGGAAGCAAGTACATCCCTTGTGTCGTGGGCTATACCCCAAGAAGACACACGGCAATGATTTTGGGTCAAATTTACTTGTCTTTCTGTCCCACATATGGATAACATTTACATCCAAACACTCGTAAGCAATGATAATCGGGATGTTTATCATAAACTAAATGAAAGGGAGAAGAGTTTGAAAGTATCGACGAAGGGAGGCGATTGATAAAATACACAGATGTGGAAAATGCATCAGTCCAAAATTTTCTAGGTAATCTACTATGGTATAACTTAGTCAATCCTAGTTCTCTAATCATTCGCTGTCGTCTTTTGGCAAAACCATTTTGCTTAGTGTATAAGGACATGACATTTGATGGGCAATTCCTTTAGCTTGCAAAAGGTTAGAAAAAGTAGCACTACAAAACTCACCTCCACCATCACTTTGAAATATTTTCACTTGATGAGATAATTGTCATTCCACAAAGGCCACAAAAATGTGTGAAGGTGCGATAAAAATCAGATTTGGCCTTTAAAGGGAAAAACCATATATATCTAGAAAAATCATCAACAATAATAGCATAATAAAGATAACGAGAGCATGTCATAATAGGTGCAGGCCCCTATAAATCACAATGTAACTTGTCCAAAAAATTATACGAAGTGGTGGTTCGAGAAGCAAAGGGCAATTTACACATCTTGCTAACTTGACACCTCTCACAGACATTATTATGAGGTTGACCTCTTATTTTCATAAGACCATTGGAATGCAAAGCGCAAGCAACAAAGTGTTGAGGATGCCCCAACCTTTGATGCTATAACGTGTTGTCCTTAACCTTAGATCGCATCGAAAATGCGATTCCGGTGAGTCCTGGAGAGTGCACAAGTTGCCTTTCTTATGTCCTCGTAGGAAGATCTTGTTCGTGTCACTTTCCTTTATAACAAAGCCAACACCAAAAAAATCACAATTTAAAGGGTAATTGACAGTTAATTGACCAATAGAGAGTAGATTACGTTCAAGATAGTGATACCATGTGAAATAGTGGCCTGGCCTATGTGAGTAATGCTCAATAAGGTACCATTCCCGACCAGTATCGGCAGTCCACTCCTGATTGCCAACATCATCTTGGATTGTTAGAGCAGCTAGTGCATCATGGGCGTCCCCATTGTCCTCAGATTGGTCATAGCGCCACCAGCACACATTAGCTTCATGTCCAGGCTTCTTGCAAATTTGACAACGGACTATAGAAGTAGTAGGGCCATGATCAGTGGCCTTGCTAAGACCTCTGTTTGGACTTTGTATAGAGGGTTTGGCATGCTTAGCATGAGGAGGATGGCCTCTCTTCTTGGATGCATTGAATTATTTTTTGTTGGATTTCTTATAACCTTTTTGGACATAGAAGGCATGCAAGTTTCCTGCATCATCATCATCCTCATTATTGCGAGAATCAAAACTCTGCAACAATGGTATTACCTCATAGTACGGGGAGTTGGAGGTCGCATCATGGAGGACACAAAGGATTCATACGATCTGCCAAGCCTTCGAAGTAAATAGAAGACTTTTTCTTTGTCTTCCACCGGATATCCAATATCAGAGAGGCTGTCTGATATTTTCTTGAACTCCTGGGGATAATCAGAGAATGCTCTGATACCATAAAGAAGGAACACACTTTTGTATTTTTATTATAATTCTCCTTATCTTTAGATACATTCTACATTTTCATTATATAGAAGACTTGTACAATGAATATATGGAAAGCTTATAATCCTCTATGACTGTTGTGCTGTAATTTCCATATGCTGGAATCAATTGTGATGGAGTTTCCTTAGCTGGCTGTGACTCTATAATTGGTGGGATTGATTGGTTGTGATTTCATAATTGGTGAGATTGACATAGGCTCCTTAGCTGAATATGATTCCATAAATGTGGAAAATGGGTAGAAAGAAAATGAATCACAGAGAATTGAATTGCCTAGAAATTATTTACTGGGTGGGAATTGTAATTTGTGTTTGATTATTCACCTGAAAAATGTTGAGAGTTTGGTATCCGTCTGACTTTGTTTTTTTATGAAAATTGTTCACTAAACTGATAATTTTTTTACCATAGGGTCTAGAATTTGTTCCAATTGCCAAAATAATAAAAAAAAAAAAAAAAACTTTTACCACAAAAAGGCAATAAAACCAATTCACCAAAAATAAGGCAAATGGGCATGTGGGGGTGCAAATGGGAAAACCAATTCCCTAGAAAATTTATCCTATCAAACACTACATTTGTTGGAAAAAGGAATTTTTTTTCCAACTTCCCTGGAAAATGATGCATTTCAAACAGTGCCTAATTGTTGTAGTCAAGGATAGGGTTCCAAGAATAAATGAGAAGCTCACTTGGCCATCTTCTCTTATAGCCATTGCTGTAAGACTTGCCATTCTGATTAGCCAAACTTGCCATTGTATCCTAATGTAATTTGGTGTCAGTAGTATAATAATTGGTGAGATTGACATAGGCTTCTTAGCTAAATATGATTCCATAATATGTGGGATTGCATGGCTTTTACTTAGTTGAGACAGTTATTTATCTGGGAAGCTATACTGTCTTTATAGGCTTGTGCAGTCATTGTATCTTAATGTAAGGGTCCGTTTGATTGCAAATGTGAAAAATGGGTAGAAAGAAAATGAATCACAGAGAATTGAATTGTCTAAAAATTATTTACTGGGTTGGGAATTGTAATTTGTGTTTGATTATTCACCTGAAAAATGTTGAGAGTTTGGTGTCCGTTTGACTTTTTTTTTTTATGAAAATTGTTCACTAAACTGATAATTTTTTTACCATAGGGGTCTAGAATTTGTTCCAATTGCCAAAATGATAATAATAAAAAACATAAAAACTTTTACCACAAAAAGGCAATAAAACCAATTCACCAAAAATAAGGCAAATGGGCGAGTGAGGGTGCAAATGGGAAAACCAATTCCATAGAAAATTTATCCTATCAAACACTACATTTGTTGGAAAAAGGAATTTTTTTTCCAACTTCCCTGGAAAATAATGCATTTCAAACAGTGCCTAATTGTTGTAGTCAAGGATAGGGTTCCAAGAATAACTGAGAAGCTCACTTGGGCATCTTCTCTTATAGCCATTGCTGTAAGACTTGCCATTCTGATTAGCCAAACTTGCCATTGTATCTTAATGTAATTTGGTGTCAGTAGTATTTTTATCATCTCAAGTTTGGTGATTTTGCATCTCATCACTGATTTTTGCATCTCAGTGGGTTTATAAGCTCGAGGGGCGCATGGGATGACAATGGAGCTAGAAATTCGAGAAGAAATGTGCCACAGACTGTATTACAATCACAAATGTCTAAAAAAAATGATAGAAGATGCTTGAGGGAAGCAATTAAACAAAACTATAGAGCCCTTGTTGGTCATTCCTAAACCATCTTAAAAAAATTCCTAACACGGCCGGTGATTATGCTTCTGGATCATTTCTTTAGAGATTGGACTTGTCAAGATCGTCGAAATAGGAATGTTCCATAGCTTTCTTTGCTGAAATCCGTTTTGATGGTTCATAATGCAACATTTCCTATAATATCGAAATTTTTTGAGAGGTTAATTCATGAATATCAGTTATGCAAGCCGCAAAGTTGTATGCAATACTCACTGATAACAAGTTTAGCCCGTCTACATCCAGGCCCGAGATTGCTGATGAAAGTGGCTTAGGACTCCATTGAGGGTATTCATGCCAGTTCACTAACTTGCTCACTCCAGGCCAAACTTCTTCATTAGGTGTTCCCAACAATCTGCTTCAAAATGAACATCAGAAAAAAGCACAAATTGAACTGTCATGGTTGGAAATTCGAGTCGTAATTTGGCCAAACCTGAATATGTGCAGCAGCTGTTGAAGTTCGGAGTCTCCAGGGAAGAGAGCTTGCTTTGTGACTAGTTCGGCTGCGATTACAGTCCAAACTTAGCATCGTTGAATAAATCGGCAATTAATGAAGCAAAGATATCAAGAAACTCACCGAATATACAGGCAACAGACCACATGTCCACTGCAGTGGAATAATGTGTAGCTCCCAAAAGGACCTCAGGAGCTCTGTACCAGAGAGTCAGTATCTGAAAAAACTCAAACTTCTTGATAAATGGCAAGAACTTAATTGAGTATTAAACCCTCCCAAAAAAATAAAAAAATAAATCTATACATTACCTCATGAGTATACTTCTTGATTGGTAAGGTAAAAGCTCTGGCCAGTCCAAGGTCTGCGATTTTAAGCATCATCGTCTTACGATCCATCAAAAGGTTGTGAGGCTTAAGATCCCTGAATCATCAAGCAATGATTTATGGCTATGAAATGGAGGACATATAGAAGAGTAAGAAAATCCAAGGAATTTTACCTGTGTAACACACCGTGGCCATGGCAGAAAGCAACACCCTTGCACAGCTGATACATCAAGCTCTGCATTGTGAAAAAAATAATAATAATAATAATAAAAAATCTAAGATACAGAATGGATAAATTTGCATCAAGAATTGCAAAAAATTATGCTATACCTTGATAATTTTAGTCGGGATGTTTTCCCCAGTGTGACGGAAGCTGCGAATGTATTTCTTGAGATCAGTGTCCATGTACTCAAACACCAAGTAAAGAACTGTCTTGCCTTCTTTGTTCTGGCCTTGTTTCACATCCATCAATCTGTTAATTGTAGTTTACAGAGAAAATCATAAACTAGGCTAAATTATAAGAAACCTGTGGCTATCTTTGGATTAATTAGATTCTACACTATCGAAATTACAAAATTCAATTACAGAAAAAGCCAATAACAGGTTTTTGATGTCCTAATTCCTATAACAACAGTTAGCTAGTCGATTGCTACGGAAAAAAACCTTGAAATTGGTACAGATATTAATGTCTGACCTTTACCAGATTGTTTGGGAAACTCTAGAAAAGTTTATTACTGGAAACTCATATCCAAATCAAAACTTATATGGAAAATGAATAAGCCCTAACATAATCACAAGAAAATTAATGGGCATCAAGATTCAAGAACTCAATAAAAATGAAAAAGAAAACGAACCCAGAAAACTTCATAATCATCCAGTCCAAGAAGTTTGTAGAACACCCAGAAAATAAAAAAATTAAAGAATTTCGGAAACATAAAATTTTTAAATAAACAGAGTTAAAAGAAATTTCAAGAAAACCCATTAAAAAACATCCATTATTGAGTAAATCATCAAACCTGACGACGTGGGGGTCTCTTGAGAGCATACGCAACAAGGAAACCTCACGAAGAGTGGTAGGGNAGAAGTTTGTAGAACACCCAGAAAATAAAAAAATTAAAGAATTTCGGAAACATAAAATTTTTAAATAAACAGAGTTAAAAGAAATTTCAAGAAAACCCATTAAAAAACATCCATTATTGAGTAAATCATCAAACCTGACGACGTGGGGGTCTCTTGAGAGCATACGCAACAAGGAAACCTCACGAAGAGTGGTAGGGGGTACACCTTCTTCGTCTTCGTGGAGACGGGTTTTCTTGAGGGCCACAATCTTGCCAGTGGCCTTTTCCCTGGCTCTGTACACTTTACCATACGTCCCCTCTCCCACTTTCTCCAGTTTCTCAAATGCCTCCATTGCGGACTTGGGTTTCTCCTCCATTCTCTTTTCTCTTCTCCTTGTTACTCTGTCTGTATGAAAAAACGGATCAAGATTGAAGAAAACAGATTTTAGGTTACTTATCGCTTGGATTATATATTGGCGTTGAGGGGTTTCGTGCGTAACGGTAACATTTTTTGAAATTCAAAATGCTATTAAGGTAACAGAGTTAGGCGCGGCATGTGAAATTCCGTAATCAACCTCTTCGATTTGTTAAAAATAAGACCTTTCTTGTAACTAATACATCACTTGCCATTCTTTCCCTTTAGAAATAAACCTTTTTTTTTTTTTTTAGTTTAAATTAAGCCCATGTTTGTTTCCAATTATTTCAACAATAAAATGAGTGTTTTTTACCTTTTTTTTTAAAAAATAGTGGGACCCACAAAGACACAAAATGGTCAATTATTGCGGTTAATCTACTGTTCCAACGGTAGAAATTCTTATTATTAGTGAAAACAAATAGGCTCCAGTAAATAAGATTTTTACTAGATTCTCATAAATCCCTAGTCACACTAGTACTCTTGTAATCCGGTAAGAATTAGCTATATCCTTCTCCACTGACGGACCCACATGGGATCATGTGGGGGGAAAAAATTAAAAATAAGGTGTTTAAGTTTCTAAATTCAAAATCCCCAATACCTCTTACCCCTAAACCACCTAAATCTGCGAACCCATCCCCCTTCTCTCTAAATATATGAACAATGCAGACACAGATTCACACGGAGAGAGATTTTTTCAAAATAGTGGAGCCCACTCACTCATAAAATGGTCAACTATTGCAGCTAATCTACTATTCCAACGGTAAAAATTCTAATTGTTAGTGGAATCAAACGGAGCCTAAGTTTCTAATATGTTTGGCCTTCCTTCTTTTTGAAGGAGTACTGGCTTATTTCAACGTTATCACATAAATACGATTGAAGACTTTTATCTTGATAGGTAGAAGTTGACCCAAACAAATTTATAAAAGATCTTATAAAAGGTCAACTTTTTGATATTCATGACTAATTCCATGATCACTTGCATGATCCAAGGAAATCGACCGCAATGGGCCTTGACCAATAGTATCTATCCAATTTCGAAAGGATACACGAAGCATTGAAAACTAGAATGCAAAAAGGTTATGTTTACACAATAGATATGTTTTTAATTGGCTGATATATGTATGTTATTAAAATGTTAAATGTATAAATAATGTCATGCATAATGCCATCTAGCACCATTATGAATAATGGTTTCTAGGTCGTCACTAAATTTTATGATCATTTTTCATTAAAATATATGAGTCTTTCAGACGATAATTTTTTACCGGCTTTTGTCATGTGAATTTATAGAATTTTTTTGCCTTTTTTTTTCAGCCTAGACTTGCAAATTTTTTCCTTATCCTCAAATTATCCTTGGAACTTTCCAATTTTCTGAACAATTGAATGGTAATGATATTTAGCACATGTTAAAAATCAATTTCGATGATGATATTTATGTCATCAAATTATAGGTTCAATTAAATACAAAAAATTATGATTAATTTAATAGGATATAAGACACGCGACACATATACTCATGTTCAACATCATTGGTGTTGGATAGTATTAACTGGATGCTCAATTGGTTAAGCTTTAGATTTGCTCCTCAAGGGTCCCCAGTTCGAATCCCTTCAAGGTCACTGAGGTGAGTACTCGACCGTAAACTTCATTGGTGATAGATAGTATTAATCGGATGAATAATACTATTTTAACACTACTAGTATTCTAACATCAATTTAGATGACACCACGTGTCATTAAATGAATGATATAATTAAATGAATTGCACAATTTCATCTTTAATTGAATCTATCACATAATTGTGGATGGAAACCGGTGATAGTGGAGATGAACAGTCCAAGTAGCTAAATGTAAACACTGTGCATGGTTTACCTCAGCAAAAAATGGATGAATGACCAAAAGGTTCAATGAATTGATTTTATGGTAGATTAGGTTGGTTAAGTGATGATGGTTTTTTCTGGTGAATGTTTTTCAACTCAATTGCATAGTGGATGAATATTTGTATTTAGAGTTTAAATTCATCATAGTACTTTTGTTGGACAAAACCACACACGAAGGTTGGTTAAGTGATGATGGTTTTTCTGGTGAATGTTTTTCAACTCAATTGCATAGTGGATGAATATTTGTATTTAGAGTTTAAATTCATCATAGTACTTTACTTTTGTTGGTAAAGAAAATATATATTGTACATGTGTGAACATGTTATAACAATTAAAATCAGGTCACAACTGGTCACTTTCAGACATAGACACTATTTATATTTAAATACATAGGTCACACACAATCACAATTAGTCACAAACTATACTGACTTGTAAATTACCCCTGAATGTTTTAATATTTTACATAATCTACTGTTGATAGCAAAATACATCTTACTAAGAGTGTGTTTGGGAGAGATTTTAATCAAAATTCTAATGGAACCGGGTTCGAGTCCAACAACTTTACTTTTGTTGGTAAAGAAAATATATATTGTACATGTGTGAACATGTTATAACAATTAAAATCAGGTCACAACTGGTCACTTTCAGACATAGATACTATTTATATTTAAATACATAGGTCACACACAATCACAATTAGTCACAAACTATACTGACTTGTAAATTACCTTGAATGTTTTAATATTTTACATAATCTACTGTTGATAGCAAAATACATCTTACTAAAATAGGTAACAGTGAGTGCATGTTTAAACATGACAATTAAATCATCTTCAAAACTTTCACCATTAGGTCCGATTTGTTTATAAATCTGTAACTTTTGTTCTTAATTCATTGATATTAATCGGTCACATAAGGTCACAATATACAAAAACAGTCATAGATGATCGCAATCATCAGAAACAAAGTAGACTAATATAACTAAATCCATAGCTTAACAGAACTTGTCAAAATCTGTAATGCTAAACTAAATATGTTCATATACATCACAATGTAAACCTTCACAACTCATAAATAGTAAAGTTATTGAATGAATTCACTATTTTCATAACATCAGTGTAAATCATTACAATAAACTTTAAAAAACTATAATCCGAAAATATACAAGTGATGAATCAACAATGAAAGAATTTGAAACCACAAAGAATATCGTTATGTTTAACAAATTATGATATGTTATTTGAAATGGTTTGGTTGCATCTTTGCCTTCAATTTTTGCGGTTTATGGTTAAGTGACACTGAGTCCTTTCATGTCCTACAATTGTTGCAAACCACAATGTCTTTTTTGCAATCTGGGTGCATTTATTGATTTAATTATTTTTTTACCTATAGTTCGATCTTATTTTAACTGTTTAATCTTTGATCCTTGAGTCTGTCTTATTTAACTTAGTCCTATCTTGATCCATTTGTTTAGTATCACGTCCTTTCATCAATTAACATTGGATTATCAATCTTTCCTCCTTAATCAGATTCAATGAGGGGCAACCAACTTCAAACGTTTCTCATCATTCATGAACAAAAATTAGTTACATATACTGGGGAAGAGACATCCCAACAGCTTTTCCAATATCATGTGTACTTGCAGTATATATTTTCATAGTTATGATTTATAGCAAGAATTTGTGACATTGAATTGCATTCTTCTGAAGCAAACCAAGCAACCCACCACATCATGAGTGATATTTATAGATTACAGAAGATTGATCCCCTATACGGATTATTCAAAGCCAACAGTAAAGAAACAATCTCTCAGCAAAGCAAAGCAGTTTCTCTATCTAAGTTGTCCTTGTGTCTAATCCTCTTTCCTCGTCGTGCATAATCTCATTCGGTGGAAAATCTCTGGCCTCTATTTGATTGACTGAGTTCTGTAACTGTGATTCTTCTGCAACTTTTATGGCTTTGCCACAAGGCACATAACTGCTTGCAAAGAAAGTGAAATATATCAAGTTGATGGCTCCTAGAGTAGCAATAATGTAATAGTAGTAGTCGAGCCTGTTCTTGTTAAGATCATGTCCACCAAGCCATGGTGATTTTCCATTTCGTCCAGTTACAGAGTGTATTACATTGACAATGAGGGCACTTAGGTAGCTTGCTATTGACAGGCTGATAAAAAAGATTGAACCCGCAACACTTCTCATGCTTTCTGGCATTTGTACTGTAACAAATTCCATTATAGCAACAGCAGAAAAAGCTTCTGTAAGGCCGGATAGGATAAACTGAGGCATGAGGAGTAGAACATGAACTGGGGAAGTGAAAGAACCTTGCTTTATAGCTAGTTCTCGGCGCCTCTTTTCAACAACTCCAGCTACCAACAAGCAGAGGATTGACATAACAATCCCAATTCCAATCCTGTGCTGCAGCATTAACCTTGAACGCCTTTTCAATATTTTCTTAGCACTGGGGATGTATATGCCTTCATATATGTATATCCAGATAGAGAGTGCAATCATCGATGTTATGGACAACCAAGCAGGTGGAATTTTGAAATGATTCCCAACTGATCTGTTCATCTGAATTGCTTGCAGGACTCCAAATGTGCTTTGCTGGTCCATGACTAGGAAACAACCAATGCCCGAAAACCATACTGGTAGAATCCCAACCAAACACTTCAATTGTTGTACTTGTTGTACACTGCACAATTTCCAACTATTTGTAGGCATACCTTGTGCATCCAATTCCCCTGGATCAGTTATCACAGCAGCCTTGTCAAGGCAGTTAAATCTTTTCAGTTTTGTCAGGTTAGCTATTTCCGCTTCCTGTTCTTGCACAGGGTCATAGAAAGAGTGCTGGTTATCACCTGATCCGAGTTTTATCTTTCGTTTCCTAAAAGAAGCTGCAACTACCTTTGCCATGTCTATAAAAACACTTCCCTGAGTCTTCTTGTATATGTAAGTATGTTGACCAATCAAGAAAATCGTGGTCGAAATGGCAAGACAGGCTGTTGGGATAGCGAAACCTATCATCCAGCTGATATTCGTCTGAATGTAGACAACCCCGGTAAGGGCTATCACGAGAGCTACTGTGAATAACAAATACCACCAATTGAAGAAGCTTTCGAGCTGGGCTCTTCCTTTCTCAGTTTTTGTATCAAATTGATCAGCCCCAAAGGCAATGTTGCATGGCCTAATACAACCTGCTCCACCTGCAATCATTCCCAGAGCGGTAAATAGGAAACCAAGCTGCAATTTGTGGGGCTGTGTGCATGGAGATTGCTCATTGCATTCTGGAGGCCTTAGTTGAGGTATACTTGCTGTTAAGGTCATGCCAACCATTCCCTGAAATTGCAATGGAAACATCTATAATAATACTGTAAAAACTTTACGTCACCCACATATCATACATCATTGGCAGGTTTTGTCTAAGTGGTAGTACGAGGTGTTAATGGACTATGGATAGCCTATAGAGTGATCCATGGCCACCCTTCTATCTTACTTTCTAAGAGCTCGGATATTAATGAACTTTACAGGAGAGTGGCTTCAGCCTGATCCATGTGTCTTTAGTATTGATGAAATTCTATTATTTCCTGAAAAAAAAAAAATGCAGGCTTGGAAGATTGGGTAGCACTGGACACTACTATGGATTAAACAAAAAAAAAACTAAACTCTTGTTCATTATATTCCGGTCACAATACATACCAAACATACACTATATATGCTATGTGAATCATACGTAAATCTAGATATGTGGATTTATAGATCCATTGGTGGTATATGATCTAATTCATCTAAAAGATATAGAAATTAAATGCGTTTATGATCAGAGAAAATTATCTTTTATCTACATATTTTATGAGATTCACGAGTACTACTCATGTATTGATCACTCATTTCTATTTATTTATACTTTAAATCGATTATAAATAACTCCCAAATATGCTAAATGATATTACCAAAAGCGAGCAAATGGTGCCAATGAGGAGAGTGAGAAATCTTCCGAGACACACATCGGAGATTATGGCACCGGCTATTGACGAGAGATTAGAACTACCAGACCATATCGTAACCACATTGACAAGAAGTATGCCATTCAAGTTGTATTTCGTACGCAGATACACTGTGATGTTTGACACCAGGCTCATCGACGCCAGTTTCTCGAACGATTCATTTCCTGAAAACAAAAAAACACAAACAATTTAGTTCGAGACTCGTAGTTTTTGTCTTCTCTGGGTTGATGCATGAGTTGAGTTATATAGCATTGGATTTACCAAGAATGTACTTTATGGCTCTCCATCCACCTGCAGGTTTCTTGGGTTTACCAGTAGAGTGAGAATGGCTTTCAATCTCCATCTCTATCCCTCTCTCTCTAACTCTTTGAATTATTTCTTTCACTAATAATCAAATATATAAGAAACTGCACGATTTGTTAAAAATACTTATTACTCGGACAAATTAGGAAAGGTCAAGATGTGAACGAAAAATCTGCTCCATAATAGTTATTATATTTTAATTAATTGTTCTGATTATTTCACACAAGTTTTTTACATACATCTTTGCTAGCCATGAATATCACATTTTCCCATAATTGGCAATGCATCAAATACAAATCTTGCATTTCATGGTCGTTACATTTATTTATTTAAATTTTTCGACATAATCCCGAATTTTTCCTTCATAATTTTGCAATTTAATGGTGTAAACAAATGAGATTTGTAACCTTTATTTATATTTCCATCTCATTAAAATGAATGTTGGAGATGCATTTAATAATTTTGTGAAAAAAAAAAAGATGTAATCTTCATGTAACATACTTATTAATGTAACTTCTTAGAATATTTAGGCTGTGTCTGTTTCTATTTTTTCCCAAATTTTAATCCATTTTTTTTTATCATTGTCAGCCGCAATTGTTAACCTTTCTCTCACATTTCAGCTCAACAACGGTCCAAAAATTGCTTTTAATTTAGAGAAAATTTGTTGCCGGGCAAGCACTTAATCTATAAAATTCTTAGATTTTCTAACAATTTTTATTTTCAAAACAATTTATGACATGTTTTAAATAGGACGCTCTAAAATATAATACTCGTACACAAATTTCCAAATATATCATTTGTTTTATGAAGCTATATAGTTGGGATAATACATTTGATAAAAAAAATTTAATAGGGATAAAAGTGCAACAAAATGTAAAGGTTGAGGACCCAAATTGTAATTTAACATAAATACTAAAGAGAGTGGATTCCATCCCATCATGGCATGTCTACTTACAAGATATTCAACTGGGATCCGACGAGTAATGATATTCAGCACGTGTTAAAAATCAATCTCGATGATGATATTTGTGTAATATTAAATGATAAATTAAATGAATTATTTAATTTTATCTATATGATACAGGTTATAATCACCTCAAATTCAATAGCATTAATCATTCTATTAAGAACAAAATATCAAAGCGAAACTTCCAATAATTGAAAGCCACGTGTATTCATCTATCATTGTCAGTAGTTATGAGTGAAGAAAAAGAATAGTCCTCTTCCCACTCTTCACTCCTACTACAAATACACTGAAGAATCCATCCATCCGAGCCAAATCATTCTTTGCAACCTCTACAGCAGTAGATAAATTAATTATTAGTGAGGAAAAAAGAAGAAATGGGTGTTTTGGATCATCTCTCCAACGTGTTTGATCGCTCCTCTGGAGGTTCCAAGCACAAGAAACGCAAACAATTGCAGGTCTGTTCTCCTTCTCTCTCTATAATGTGTGTATATACACAAAACGCGACCCGGACCAGCTTAAAAGTTGGCAAAATAAGTAACTTTCAAGCTGTATTTGTTTGTTTGTCACTGCATCTCGAAGGTTATTAATTTTCTTGTTTTTTAAATATTTATGATGGGCTGCAGACAGTGGAGATAAAAGTGAAAATAGATTGTGAAGGGTGTGAGAGGAAGGTGCGAAGGGCAGTTGAAGGTATGAAAGGGGTTAGCTCAGTGGAGATTGAACCTAAGCAAAACAAGCTTACAGTGGTTGGTTATGTCGAGCCTGAAAAAGTGGTGTCTCGAGTGATTCATCGTACCGGGAAGAAGGCCGAGCTTTGGCCCTATGTCCCGTATGATGTGGTCGAACATCCTTATGCACCCGGCGTCTACGATAGGAAGGCCCCGGCTGGGTACGTGCGCTATACCGAGGACGCTCAAATCTCGCATCTTGCACGGGCAAGCTCGACTGAAGTTCGTTACACCACTGCTTTTAGCGATGAAAATCCTGCTGCCTGTGTGGTTATGTGATATTCTCAATTAATATATTATGTTTTAATTTGTGGATTGTTTGCAAATTTAAGTTATTTTCCTTTTGTCGAATCATTTGCTGAGGACTGATGTGTTTATTTGGAATCTATTAGTTGTTTAATTGAATGTAAAAAAGGTTGGATTTCTTTCTATAATGTAAATGGCTGTCTATTATGTATATGCCAAATTCAAGATAGGAAATGATTATGAGAAGGAATGTGTGATTGACAAAACCAATTGCTTTTTTGAAAGGTTTTAGGGTTTAGTGTTGTGATATCATTTCTTTCCAGAATATAAAGGTTGTCTGGCTGAGTGGAAACTTTAAGGTTGGATAGCATTGTCTAGGACAAACCCGGCCTGACCCTGGGACATGAAACCCATAACTTTTTTCGCGGTAAATTCTTAATTTACATACTGTGTAAAAGGTATAAGAACCAAAAATAAGTGTAATGTAATAGGCAAGTTAGAACAGAGCTCAGTACAGCAGAGGATAGGCATCAAGGAGAGCTTCTTTTATTCTTTTTGTCTTGTGGTAAGATAAAATTAAGGATAGAGAAAACAAATAAATGAATGAAATAGACGAAGATCAGGTACTCATCAAGTGGTCGAGACAGCCTCCGTCTTGGCTTCTTTATTGTCTCCAGTAACAGAAGTTGCATCTGGTGTGGGCGATTTAGGAGTACCACTTTTTGTTGCATCTTTAGAAGGTGAAACGGGCTTGTCTCCAGTGGCAGCCGAAGAATCTTTGAGAGTAGCATCTGTTCCATCCTTCGCACCTTTCCCTTCGTTTAGTCCTTTTGGCATTCCAACTTTCTCATCCTTCCCATCCTTCGGTTCCTTCACGTCCTTTACATCTTTGCCGTCTTTCTGAGGTTCGGGTGGGGGTGGTAACATATGAGGTGGAGGTGTCTGCTTCAACTTCAGAAGCATTTGACGCATTCTCGTGAGATCAGTGGGTTTCCCTGGCTTTGGCCCCTGAATAAACAAAACAGAAGGTTTCTTTTCCTCTTCTTTTTTCCCTCTTCTCCTCTCAAAATTGGGAACTTCACGAGGAATGATCTCCGCTATTGCTTTCCAATATTGTTGGTCAGCTTCCTTGTGGAACTTATTTTGGTTTTTAAGGTAAAGCTTCACAAAACAAATATACAGTTAATAAAAGTTAGTTTAAACTTTAAATAGAGGAAATGAAGTTGGATGTTCGATTTTACTCTCTCTCTTTCCCTATTCTGAGCCTTGTTAGTCTCACAATTCTCTTTTCTTTTTTCATGGAACTTCTGCTTGTACTCCTCAGCTTCAGCTATAATCTGATTCCTCATCTCTTTCTCTTTCTTCTCTTTCTCCTCAAGATAAATGGCATTTTGACTACACGAACAAAAATGAAAGAAGTGCCAAGATAAAATGTCGTCATAAAATCAGACATATCAAACACCGTTTAGTGATAATCAGTCCATTTTGTGATCCAAACCAAATCAATTTCCATTCAAATTCATCCAAGAAAAGCAAATACACATTGTCGATTACACATAACGAATATCTAAATGCTTACCGGCGCCATTGACGAAAGGCATCTCCTTCCTCGCGCATCTCACTGGGGTCAGGAAGCAATGGCCCATCAGGAGAGGGATCTGTGACAAGTCCTTCAGTTTCAGCTACAGTATCATACGGCTCACCAATGCCATTCGCATCCAAAGGCGAGGGAGAGTACTCTAGATTAACGGAACCACCGAAGCCATATCCTTCCGATGACTGCATGTTATTGTTGGTGCTTTTCATGGGATCCCCAGAAAATTCATCCATAGCCATAGGGGCTGGTTGCGGCGGAGGCGGTGGAGCTCCATCATGGCCAGTTTCCTCAAAATCATAGCGCTGAGAAGGGTCGTGGCCCATGTAGGAATTGTCGTCATAGGGACTTGCATTTGGTTGGATCTCCTCGCCGTCATGTGTTCCTGCGTAGCCCTCATCAAATGCATCCATCTTGATAGTTCCTTCTCTCTGTGTATGTGTATGTGTATGTGTGAGTGTGCATGTATGTATGTGTGTGTGATTTTGATGAGATCAAATTTGGAGAAGAAATCGGTGGATAATAGGTGATGTCATCCGTGTTTCGATTTGATCTGTTTTTGATTGAAGACAATGAGAGAGATACATGGTTTGAGACTAAACTATCGGTCAAGATTTTGAATGAGAATTTTGAGGTTGAAAAATAGTTGTAACTTTCTCTTTTAAAATATATACTTTGAATCTTTCTTTGCATGTTATTATGGCCTGTTTGGTACGGCTTAAAATTCAATTAAAATTGAAAATATAGTCGTTATTGAGTCCTACTTGTCTAATAAAAGTCAATAACAACGGCTAATTTTTCAATTTTAATCCGATTTTAATCTCTACCAAACACCCTCTATATAAAAATTCTGTAGAAAATAAACACACGTGGTGGTGTTTGAGCCCCATTATTTTTTAAGAATGTATTTTAAAATAGTAGATTGATAGAGAATGTGTGGTTAAAAAAATTCTTGATTTGCGTGTAATATTATTTTAATGAAGAGTGTGTGATTGAAAAGAACATGAAAAAAAATGTATTTTGGAAAAAATAGGAATCAAAATTCAAACATCCCCAAATTCATATTTGGCTAGGTAAAAATACAATTAGTTATTA
>CAIGRS010112002.1:0-11880 GCA_903798395.1 Fraxinus floribunda
TCAGAAACAGTTTTTCAAAATAACAAAAAGAACGCATTTTCAGAAATCTCAAAACAAACACTCAAAACACAATATACAAAACGTTTTCAAAACACAAAACACAAAACTGAAACACAAAGAGAACACCATCTAAATTTCTCTTATCTCAAGCGCAAAATGACTGAGATTCTTAAATTTACCCGAATTACTATATCATCAACTCTCCAGGCTTATTACAATAAAGTAAAATTTAGACAACAAGGGTTTCTAATATATTCCCCACCGGTCACCCACTTCACTCCCACTTCACTCCACACCCAACATCCAGTAAAATAAAGCAGTGATATTACAGAATTCAAAGAATTACTTTGAATGTTTTGGCTCACACACCAAACCTAATGTTTCATTTCTTTATATAGACATACATTGAAACTAATCTCGATATCAAGGAATCAGTTAGCAAGAATCAATCTATACAAGATTAAGTTTAAACAATTGAATTAAAAAAGTAACTATCTTTAGAAAATGCAGGAGTTAACTGTCATGATTTATCTGCAGCACATAAATTTGCAACTCCAAAATCTGTAGCTCCAATATTCTCTCTAACACCCTCCTGTAAACTGATGGGAAGGAGAGTTACCATCAGTTTGTCACGCAGAAAATGAAACTGAAGAGCTGTCTGTCCTTTAGTAAAAATATTAGCAATCTGATCTTGAGTAGAGACATATTTGACCTGAATATCGTTGTTAACCACGTTCTCTCGAACGAAATGATAATCCATCTCTATGTGTTTAGTTCAAGCATGAAAAACAAGATTAGATGCTAATGTTATAGCACAAATACTATCACACCATAGCACAGGATTAGAGAAGAGGCAAATGCCAAGTTCCTTGAACAACATATGTAGCCAGTATAGTTCAGCTGCAGCCATTGCCATAGACCTGTATTCAGCTTCAGTAGAACTTCTTGATACCACACTTGGCTTCTTTGCACTCCAACTAATCAAGTTAGAGCCAAGGAAGATACCATATCCAGTAGTACTGCGTTTGTCATCTAGATTTCCAGCCCAATTGGAGTCACAAAATGCCGTAAGGTTGATTGAAGAAGGGATATAATAGAGACCATAGTCAATAGAACCTTTTAGGTATGTCAAAACTCTCTTGGCTGCTATCTAATGAGGTTGACGAGGATCATGCATGAATTGGCAGAGTTGATTTACTGCATAGGAGATATCAGGTCTCGAAATTGTACAATACTGGAGAACACCAACTGCTCTTCTATATTTGATGGGATCTTCTAGGGGTTCACCCTCTTTAGCTGAAAGTTTAGTACCCGGTGTAGTTGAACAAGACAATGGTTTTGATCTTGTCATCTTTGTACTATCAAGAAGAGCATTAATATACTTGGCCTGATGCAGGTGCAACCCACTTGAACTACGAGTAGCTTGTACCCTAAGGAAGTAACTTAGTTGTCCAAGATATTTTACATGAAAATGCTCCTTCAGCTGTGTAAGAAACTGATCAATGGCAATCTTACAAGAACTGGTGACTATAATATCATCTACATACACTAAAACAAAAATTTTGACTGTAGCAATAGTGAATGTAAATAAAGAATATTCAATGGTGGACTCAATGAAGCCATATTCTAGTAATTGCTTAGAAAACCTTTTAAACCAGCCTGTGGGGGCTTGTTTAAAGCCATATAGTGACTTATGTAGCCTGCATACAAAATTTGGATGGTTTTCATCTATAAACCCGCGAGGTTGTTCCATAAAAACTTCTTCATCTAATATGCCATGTAGAAAAGCATTGAAAATATCCAATTTTATTTTACCTCCCATTGAAGAGAAACTGCAAGTGCTAATACAAATATGACAGTAGATGGTTTAACCACTGGGGAAAATCTTTCATGGTAGTTAACTTCATCCCTTTGATCAAATCCCTTTGTCACTAACCTCGCCTTGTACCTTTCGATCGAGCCATCTGGCTTCCGTTTGATCTTGTAAACCCACTTATTTTGAACTATATGCTTACTTGCTGGTTTAGGACAAAAAGACCAAGTGCCATTTGCTAATAATGCATCAACCTCATCTCCCATAGCAGCACGCCATCCAAGCTTAGATACTGCATTTGTATAGCAAGAAAGTTCTGTTTCATTAATTACATTAGTTAACATACAAAGAGGATGGCGAGAAGAGTAGTAAAGTTTATAATCAGGATATTGTTTGAGTCGAGAATGGCCAGTTTTAGATCTTGTGAGGATTTTTCTAGGTGGAGACAAAGGAGTGGAGATATGAGGATCAATGTGATGTAAATGAGAGGAAGGTTCAAATATATGTAGAGGTTCAGTGATCTGATGTGAAGGCTCTTGTGATTGTGTATCAGGATGTTCTAGGTTTTGTTGGCCAAAATAATCAAGATCAACATTCAAAGAAGGTTCTAGATCAAAATTTTGAATATCTAAGGCTTGAGTCAAATTTTCTATAGATGATTGAGGTAGTTCTATAGGTATTTGAGTTGTAGTTCTCGACAAAGTTGTAGGAGAGGTAAAATTAGGAAACACTACATTTGTAGTCACAGGAGTTTGAATAATGATAGAAGTCTTACTTGGAGAATCGATGCTACTTGAAGTGGTTGAGTTGGTGACTAATTCTTTTGCTGAAAAACAATCTTCATTAAAAATAACATGTCTAGACACATAGATACGACATGTGAGTCTATCTAAGCATCGATAACCCTTTTGTTGACTGGAGTATCCCAAAAATATACATTGTTTACTTCTGAAACATAATTTATGTTATTCAAAGGGTCGCAACAGATGATAGTAAGATCAACCGAACACTCTTAACTCATTATATGATAGACTTTTCTGATAAAGTAAAAAATAAGGCGTGAGGTTGTTCAAAACTATAGTTGGTAGTCTGTTAATCAAAAATACTGAAATCAAGAATGCATCTACCCGTTAGCATGATTTTAAAAGCGCCTGTGCTAATAAGTGAGTCCTGTTTCTTGGATATGTCTATGTTTTTGTTCTACAATCTCATTTTGTTGCGAAGTATATGGACATGTTAAGTGGTGAAAAATTCCATTATCTATTAAATAGTCTTTGAATTGCTTAGAAAGGTATTCGCAACCATTATCCGTTTGTAATTGCTTTATTTTAGTACTAAAGAGATTTTCCACAAGAAACTTATATTTTGATAAATAAAGCAAAGACATCAGACTTGAACTTCATGGGATACAACCAGGTAAAATGGGAGTAGTCATCAACAAATAAGACATAATATCTACAACCACCTATTGAAGCAATAGGGGACACCCAAACATCTGAGTGGATGAGTTGAAGAGGTGAAGTAGACTATCTGGTAGACTCTGTTAATGGTAGTTGCTTTGCCTTTCCAGCTTAACACGGCTAACAAAAACTCAATTTATTGGATGAATTTTTAACAAAAAGATAATTCAAACTTTCTAAACGACTTAAAACAGACTTAGATGGATGACCTAAGCGAGCATTCCAAGTGTCTAAAGTGGTTTTGACTCGTACACGTGATGTAAGACATTGTCGTTTATTTGTTGAAGAACTCTTGGGGCCAACAACTGGATACAGTCCATTTTCAACAACTCCCTGCAGCAGTAGTCTCCCAGTGTGACTCTTCTTTATACAAAAATCAACACCCGTAAGAATAAAGTAGCAGTTGTTATCTAAGAAAAATTTATTTATAGAAAGTTATAAATTAGTAGAGGCCTGAGGACAATAAAGAACTTGTTTTAAAACAAAAGATAATTTATCTAGTGAAAGAGAGCTAGAACCAGTGTTTTTAATGATCAAACATGTTCCATTGCCAACGGTTGCAGTATCAGGGCCTTTATAGCGCTGTTGAGAAGTAAGATTCGCTGCATTAGAGGTAATGTGTGCATTAGCTCCACTATTTGCATACCAGACTTGATTCTCAAAGGCTGAGTTTGCTTCAACTGCCATAGCAGCAAGGTCTATAGGAAGGATGCGGCATTGATAAGCCATATTGAATCTGTTATAGCAATCTAAAGCCGTGTGGCCAGCTTTGCCACAGATTTGGTATACAGGTCTAGAATTGTTAGCTGTAACTTGTCTAATGTTGTTATTTTGCTGTATATCAGATGAGATCCTTGAGGAACCAGGACATTGTTGCTGAGGTTTAAAGGTATTAGTTTGTGGTTTGGTTTTTTCAGATAGTTTGGTGCTTTTGTTTTTGCTACAAAAGCAAAAGTTGAGGGTTCAACAACCTGAGTATTTTGTTTTTTTAGAAAGTTTTCATAGCTGAGAAGTTCTGCACAAAAATCTTCAAGAGATAGATCTTTCTCCCTTGTAGCAAAGTTGAATGAAGTGATGAAAGGATAGAATTGTGATTTTAGACCAGCTACAAGAAAAGTAATAAGATCCTGATCTTCTACAGGTTTTCCAGCGGCTGCAAGTTGATCAGGAATGTGTTTAGCATCCTCAAAATAATTGGTACATATCTTATTACCTTGAGACAGCATTTGAAGTTGTCATTTAAGCAACGCAATCTGTGATCAAGATTGTGAGGATAAACGAGTTTGGAGAGCACTCCAAGCTTTCTGTGAACTGTCCAAATTGCAAACAGTAGATGCAATCTTCTCTGTGATGGAAGCAGAAGCTAGCTAAGTACACAGTTGTTGTTGCGAAACCAAACTGTATATGCTGGGTTTGGTGAGCTATCTTGAAGCTTCTGTGTTGGGGCAACATCTGAACCATCCACGATTCCAATGAGATCATAACTTCAAAGAAAAGCTACAAACTGGTTCCTTCGCACCATATAATTGGAGCCATCCAGTTTGTTTGAAACAAGTTGAGAGGGGTTTGGTATGGTGATGTGTGAAAGGGTTGGAGTTTCTTGAGAAGTGAAAGAATGTTTATTCGGGTGCAGCCATTTGTGTCTCAAGTGTAGCCATTTGTCAAAGGTGCGGAAGCTTTGTGTTTATGCAGGATCGGGTGTGTGCCCCTTTCTACTATGATATCATGTAAAATAAAGCACAGATATTACAGAATTCAAAGAAATAGTTTGAATGTCTTGGCTCACACACCAAACCCAAATGTGTCATTTATTTATATAGACATACATAGAAACTAATCTTAAGATATCAAGGAATCAATTAGCAAGAATCAATCTATACAAGATTAAGTTTAAACATTTGAATTCAAAAAATAACTATCTTCAGAAAATGCAGGAGTTAACTGTCATGATTTATCTGCAACACCTAAATTTGCAACTCCAAATTCTGTAGCTCCAATAATCTCTCTAACACGTCCCACTGAGAAATTCTTGAAGTTGAACTTAAGAACTGTTTTGGATTGAAATTCACAATCAATCAACCCCTGTTTTAGTTCAAACTCTTTTTTTCTACGTACTTATTTTCAGCTACACATTCACACAATAAAATATTCTGTTTGTAGATCTAAAAATTTTCCTTATTTTGTAACCACATATTCTCCTTTCAAAAGTATGATTGTCAAACAAGGCTTAAATGAAAAGCAAGAAGATGTGATCAAGTGCAAGTGTTGAATCAGTAGTACCTCTGAAAATAGTTTTTTTGCAATGAAAGTTTTTTCGTCACCTTTAGCTCTGACGGAAATGGGTCGAAGAAGCAAAGTGGATTTGAGGAGGAAGAAACTTCAAAAAACTAGGGGTGGCTCGCCCCAAGGACAATGGGAAGAGAAGAAGAGGTGAACTTTGAAGTTTTTGGTGTGCTATCATATTTATTGTTTGGACTATGCTACACTTAGAGTGTGTTTGGTACACATTAAAATTAGAGAATGCATTTTTTTGAAGTGATGTGTGTGGTTGATAAAGAAGGAAAAGTTAATGATGTGATGGAAAATATTATTTTATTGAAGAATATGTGGTTGAAAATGAGTAGAAGAATGAGAATGAAAAAAATAATGTGGGACAAACAGGGCCTTATCTAACTTTTTATATAAAATTTTACCGAATCGACAAGTGATGGCCCTCTATGGAGGGTTCGGTAAAAACTTATGTAAAAAATTATGTACAAATAAAATAATCCTTATTGTTTTGCGCCTTCTGACTTTGGGGTTAAGTCGTTTNTTTTACCGAATCGACAAGTGATGGCCCTCTATGGAGGGTTCGGTAAAAACTTATGTAAAAAATTATGTACAAATAAAATAATCCTTATTGTTTTGCGCCTTCTGACTTTGGGGTTAAGTCGTTTGGGTTGATTTGAATTGAAGAGCGACCCCACCTACATAATTTCCTATCTGAGTGTACTCAAATCTAAATTAAAAATTTCTAAATCGACCCAAACCAGATTTTCGATTTTCGGATTTTATGTTGAGAAAAAATCTTCTCTCTTTACTTTTCATGCCAAGCCAAAAAAAAAAGTGTAAAATATTGTACAAAAATCAAATCGCCAACTCAGTCACCTTTTCTTTCTTATTATTATTCCATGAGCTTATCTACGCATCATCGTCGTCATCATCATGATCGCGCTTTTGCTGTTCGTCGTCTTTCTGTCTACACCAGAATATTGTTCTTTCCTTCCTTCTACTCTTTTATTATTTCCATTTTTAAGTAAGTTTTTCTTCTTCTGCACTCTAGAGATTGCTTCCATAATATAATAATGCAATTAAAAATATTGACCTCGTATACGTCTCCAATTTGTTTATTACATTCTTTTTGGAATTAAATGAGTACTAAGTAAAGAATTCACATACTCCTTCCTTTCTACGTCTGTATTTTTTTAATTTTCTTGATTGTCTGGAATAATTTTACTTTTTTTCTTTTTGATTAGTTGAATATTTCGACTTTCTTCTGTAGATGCCTTGTACATTACTGATTCTGTGATAGAATTGAGGCCCGTATTTTACATGGAACTTATTTTCTGCAAATGGGTTTGGGTATTTCTTCTATGCTGTTGGCTCATCTTTGCAGTTGGATTCTCAGGTTAGTTCTTGGAATTTTATGTTTATATTTCGAGGTTTATTAATTATAAATATAAACATTGTACAAGGAAAATGTTAAGAACCAAGAATGTGATTTGCTTTGTTTTTGAAATTCCTGAATTTAAGTGGAAGGACTACATGAAAATTCAAGAGTAAGAGGAGTGAACTTGGGCGGATGGTTGGTCATTGAAGGGTGGATAAAACCTTCTCTTTTTGATGATATCCTCAATGGAGACATGCTTGTAATTTCATCTCTTCAAATTTTTAGTTGCTTGTGCTCGTGCCTAGTTTGGAAATGTTTAATGGCTAATTTTATTATTCGCAGATGATGCTAATTTTAATGAAGTCCACAGACAAGGACAAATTTATTTATTAAATTATATCTTCCATATCTCCCCTTACATAATACTAGATTCACTTTCATTTGTTTCATCAAAAGCACCACATGTGCATGGCTTTCGTTTTGAGCCATGAATATAAGAACTATGCTTGCTCTAATGTCATAGCAGACCACTTCATCTGAACCTCCAAGGTGTTATAGCAGACAAACTTATTTATTTAAAATGTACCTTCAACATTTTCTGATGACTAATCTGGTTTAAGGTGACTTCGATGTAGGATGGAACAGAGGTTCAATTCAAATCAGTGACTCTGCAGAAGTATATTTCTTCTGAAAATGGTGGCCGCTCAGAGGATAGGGTTGACAGGGATATTGCTTCGTCATGGGAAACATTTCGGGTCAGAATCACAATTTAATTGCTCGTTGTTAATAATCTTCTAGTAGATATCTCCGGTCACAAATTTGTGACCATTGAATTTTTCAACCAACTATATAATGCTTTAGCTTAGTCTTTGTCCTGGTCTAAGATAACTCACCCTTTTACTACTATAATGTCAGAATTTTCTTTGTTGACTATGAAACACTATACATGTTTGTTGTGAGAGTTCCCTGATTTTGAGGTTCAAAAGAAGGAAACTAGATTCTAGCTAAATAAGATGAATTAGTGAGCCTGATACAAATCCTAATCTCCAGGCTTAATAATATTGAGTATTTTCTGAAACTCCTCTGTTGATTGATGAAATAATGAAGAAGAAACTACATCAACAACTGGGCTGAAAGTTGCAATCTTATAACTTCTTTCATAGAAGTCAAAGGAGCTGGTGATTCATCATCCGATTAGTTGGCAATTTATTTTGGGGTATGGATCACTTATAGCTTTTTCCTTTCCTTCTTTCCTTTTTTTGATAATAATTTTATTCATTTTTTCTATTATCATTATCTTTTTGCAATCTTAAGGATTGGAGCTGGGTGCCAAACCTTCTTAAAATTTTGTTATTTTAGTCTCATAGTGAATGTGATAATTATTTAGTCGTTCTTTGCTATTATTTATATTGTGTTGGCTAAATATTTAGATTGTCTTGTCCATAAAGTTCAGCTAACTTAAATAGAGAAACCGCTGCTTATGTTTTCTCTAAAGTTAGAAGTTCATTTCCTTTGACATGAAATGCACATAGGTTGCATAACTCATGAATTTCTGTGGATCAGTTATTTAGTTCATTTCTTTCCCTGCAGTTATGGAGAGTTTCTGAGTCAGTCTTCCAGTTCCATACCTCTCAAGGTCAATTTCTGGCATGCAATGGTGATGGAGGCAATGTGACTAGCAGAATCAGCATCTGTTACAGAAACATTTTAGATAGAAAGAAATCTCAACAATCGAGTTCACATAAAACTGAAAACTGGAACTTATCTACAGGTACAATTCTCATCCATTTACTCCATGAATCAGAGCTCTGTAATTGTGTTAGAGAAATCCTTAAATTGGATATGACCACCAATCCTAAAAACTACTATTCTTTTGCTTTGTTACGTTCTGCCTGGAGTTTGAATTAAGTGCAAGTTAGGGAGGCTGTTTAAGCAAACCTTGTTTCCCATTGATTTAGAAGGACAACATCATTGAATTTTCTTGCTAGACTACGAACTCTTTGTATTATTTTTCTCAAAGGAATGTCGAAGCAATAAAATTTGAGCAGACTTTTTGAAGAAATAATAGTCTTAACCTTGTGAACAAAAATGGAAAAATATAAACACGAGAAAAGTGACAAGTTGGTTGAAATAATCCAGATCAATTATAAGTAACGACACCCAAATGATGAAAATTTTCGTTGTTCTTATCAAGATACACCAAACACGATATGGATACACTAAAACACACTACACACAGCATGATCTTTATTGGTCGTTCTCTATAAAGCCAAGTTCTCACTGTTTGATTCGAAATGATTTACAGCTACCAGAAGCTCTACAATTGTTTTCTAGTGTTCTTCCCTACAGATTTAGTACTGGGCCACCATGAAGTCATCAACATAATGGACCTTGAGTTTCATCAAGCACTCAAATGGATCTTAATTGAGTGTATATATCGAAAAATAAAAAAATATAATAGCATTTACCCAATTTGTTTAGGCTTTAGAAGCCAACCAGCTTACGGAAAACTATCTAGGGACACCAGGATGGGATGATAATGCTGTGACATTTGAGATGATAACCATATCAAATACTTTGCATGGAGAATACCATCTTGCCAATGGACATGAACATGACAAGGCGAAAGAAATTTTTAAGGTAGATTTTCTCTTGGTTGTGGTTCTTTGTTGAATACTTATTAAGAGTGATCAATTTCTTGATGGCTGATGCTATAGCACAAAAACTATTTTCTTATATTATGGATATTGATTTTGAGCTCTACTTCCACATTACGTTAGAAGAAGAAATAAGAAAGACTTGCCACAATTACCCCATATGAGAAAATTTAGGAGAAGAATATTCTTCGCTTTTGTTCATATTCTTCTATATCTGGTGCTTTTCATAGCTAATTGGTTGAAGCCATCATAGTTTCCAATACATAACACATAAACATGATTCCACACGTGGAGATGGAAAGGATTTACAGTAATTTTCTTGTTTTGTGGGAAGAGTGACCTAAACACCTTCACGGGGAGAATTAGCATGTAAAAGTGGTACAAATTTCTGAACTATTTTTACAAAAGCTTGTTAATATTCATAAAAATGTGAGGTCCTTGTACCCTTCTTCCCACCTCGTGCATTATACCTGCAGACTAATAACCATAATCTCTGCTCTTTCTGGCCATTGTTTCTCTAGTTCATGTATAACTGGCTATGCATGTAATTGACACAAAACTTGTGGAAATGATCAAATTCTGATAATTGAATCAAATTCTGATGAAGTTATTTTACATGCTTTTTCATAATAATCAAGTCCTTAAAATCATCACTTACCAGATCTTAATTAAGTAAAAATCTGTGTCCATTAGTCAAAAAGATCCAATCTCAACTGAGGACGGATGGCATGGAATGGAAGAATGATTCCTGATGGTTTGTTCAAGTAGTTATTTGATTTGGCAAAAAATTATGCCTGATGGTTTGTTCAAGTAGTTATTTAATTTGGCAGTTTCAATTGGAAACGCATTGAGGGATATTAGCTGAAACATTTTGAATTTATGTTGCACTCGACTCCATTACATCAATAGTTATCTCATTGTTACTAACAACATGGTGGAGAAAGAAAGATATGAAATGTATATCATTGTGACTTCTTCTAGTAATTATTTGACTTAGATGGGTGAGACACATCTTACATAGATCCAGAGTGCTTGAGGTCCCTTAGGAATTCTACAAGGTACAAGGTTATGTCCCTCATAAGGGGAATGGATCTTTCGAGTTCAGAGAAGGCAGCCATGGCCATGATTTTGTTTCAACTCGGGAATAAGGTTCCATTATTTATTTTTAATTTTGACCTGAAATCATTGTTTTGAGTCTTTTGACCATATTGATGTTTTGCTTAGAAACTTCATGTGATTGTTACCATTGCCTGACCACTTAAGATCTACCTGGATAATCAGCACCCCTTGCCTTCTCCAACACACCATCTGGAAGGTGAACACGAAGTACTATTTTATGTCGGTAGATCACATTAACATTGGCATATGATAGCAGAAAGGATGTTTTGGGAAGATTTTAGAACATCTAAAAGTGAGAACATGATGGTTCACCAGATGTGATGGAAGGTAGCGTTATCCTTTTATGTTAAACTTATCTTAAATGCTTTTCTTCATTCAAGCTTTCATGTGGCATACTGCCAAGATAGTGGACACGTAGGTTATGTTTTTCAAATTACAATGTTTTTGCAGAGATACTATATTACTTGTTATCTTCATTTCTCCTGTAGAAGCATAGAAACGCATTTATCACTGTAGAACATTTCGATTTCCTGTATAGGCATGGAATAAATACTGTGAGAATACCTGTTGGCTGGTGGATAGCTTTTGATCCGAATCCTCCAGCTCCTTTCACTGGGGGAAGTTTGGAAGCACTTGATAATGCATTCTTATGGGCACAGTACGTAGGTCTTATATCATTCTTGTTTCTTTTTCCACCCCTCAGACTTTCTGGAATCCTGAGGTTTGCATGTTTCGCCCCCTTGTAATACTGGTGCAGAACCTTCAGCATAAAGTGCATAATTGACCTTCATGCAGCTCCAGGCTCTCAAAATGGGATGGAACATAGTGCTAGTCGAGACGGGACGACAGGATGGCCTACATCACCAGATCACATCTCACAGACACTAGATGTATAGATTTTCTTGCTTCCAGGTAGATTCTCAAGTTACTGAATTGTAGTACTAGTAGCCGACTAGTTAATTTCCCTAATAGTAATATAGAGAGCAGCTGGGGTACCAGACTTTGGCTTACAGGCTGGAACCCGGTTCTCTCACATAGGGGGTGGGTGGGTACATTTTTGGGGGATTTTTTATTTCGCCGGACCCACCTCATTGTGAGGGGGGAGCTGTGCTAGGCCTTTTACAAGCCTGGAACAGCAGAGTTTTTCAGTAATATAATCTAGTGGTGTCAAAACGGGTGGGC
>CAIGRS010112004.1:0-18330 GCA_903798395.1 Fraxinus floribunda
AAAATGCATTCTTTTAGAAATAATGAACACCAAACGGAGGCTAATATTTTCCGCGGTTAAGTATTTTAAAGCAAGACAGTGGCACCTTGAAAAAAAATAAAATGAAGAAAAAACTAACTTATGTTCAAACCAAAATTACTTTAATTATTCAACAATATCAAGAATATTTTAAATTTAACTTACGTCCAAAGTTTTTTGTCTACTCTTTTTCCCTACCTGCCTCGTCCGATAGTTTCTCAAAGCCTTCCCCTTTCGAGTTTCGACATTTACCATCCTTCACATTTTTTATTCCAAGCTCTTGGACTTGGACCATATTGCGTACGAAAATCACAATTTGCATTTTTTGGTAAAATCAGAAAAATATTTAGGATTAACTTAAAACCTCATGCAAAGTCAGGGACCATTTATAAAATTAACTCCATCTATTTTTGCTCTCCAGCCCCTCACGGATTCATCTTCCCCCATAAACCCTATCTCCGTCTCGCCATTCCCTCTTTCACCCAGTGAGCCATACTCACAATGAACTGTTCAAGTAAAACTCTCTCTCTCTCTCTCTGAATATTTGTGTGTATATATATATTTTTGGTGTGTTGTGTATAATTTTTGGTGGTGAACCTGATCCATGGCTTTACTTGTTATCTTACAGTTTCCGGTGAGGTGCCGGAGGAACCCGTCGTCTCCAATAAGAGTGGTTTACTCTTTGAGAAGCGCTTAATTGAGCGACACATCGCGGTACATTTCTCTGTTTCTGCCCCTTCGTATATTCATATATACGACATTTTTTGGTTATAAGAAATTTTATCAAAAGATTGGTATAATTTCGAAATTCAATGTTCCAAAGCAAGTTTATGGAACTAAACTACCAAAAAAAAATGATCTTTTGAATGTAGCTCAAATAAGTGATAAAAAGGTTTTCATTTGAGCCATTATAATTTATAATGGAACTTCTGATAAGCCTTTTCTTGTTACGTTGTTCCCCCCTTCAACTGAGAAGACTGGTTGGAAATTCCATTTTTGAATTATATGCTTATTAATGACCGAGGGACACATCTCGGTGCTCTCTCTCTCAGTGTGTGTGTGTGTGTATATGTATGTATATGATATTTTTGATTACTGGGAAATTATGGCGGAAGATTGGTGAAGTTTTTACAGACAAGTTTGGGAATTTTATTCCTTGTTGGGCACAATGATCTCAATAAAATTGTCAAGTTCTAGAAGTAATTTTATAGCTATGGCGTCTTACTAGAACATTGAACAACATATAGTTAATCTTTTGAATGGAGGTCTAAAAGGGCCAAATGGGTTGTAATTTGGGACATAATAATGAAACTTCTGGAAACATATTTCTCATTACGGTTCCCTTATTTATTTATTTTTTTCCTGCAACAAGTGAAAAAAAAGGCAGGTGGGAAGTTCCATTAGTTGAATTATTTGCTTATTAATATTGTAGCTTCTAGATTGATTGATTAATAATATTATTTTTTATGTGACGATCTATCATTAATTGAAGCTGCGTGTACGTGCTTTTTATTTCCTTTTATTTGAATAGGATTATGGAAAATGTCCTATTACTGGAGAGCTGCTCACGATGGATGATATTATTCCAATAAAAACTGGAAAGGTATGCTGTTTGCACAAATATTCGTACCTTTGAATTTACGTTTAGCTCTCTTGCTTATTTTGTTTTTCAGGCTGTTTTATTGTTTTCTAATGGGATTTTGAGTGCCAAGCAGTTTAGAGCTTAAATTTATTGGATTTCTGGGCAGATTGTGAAGCCTCGTCCGGTTCAAGCTGCTAGTATTCCTGGGATGCTGGGGATGTTTCAAATTGTACGTGTTTCTGTTCCTTGGATTTTTAACTCTTGTTCATGGATCTTTCTCCAACTTTTAGCATTTACTTGTCACCCAACATCATTTTCTAATAGGATGTATGGTAATTATATAATGGTGTAGAATTTGTTTTGAGATTGTGTTTAATGAAGACAAGACTTATGTTTTGGCTTAAGAAGTTTGTTGGTCCTCCCCCCTCAAAAAGTAGGTTCCAGTTTCTAGTTTCCATCTCCCTCGCCACACATGGCTTTCTTCTCCTGCTAATTTTGGATGTAACAACCACATTCTCTACCTATTGGTATATTTAAGTGATACAGATGGATTATAAAAGATTGAAGTTCACTGATTTGGGAAGATTGTAATATAAATCATAATTGTAACTTCATTGTGCTAAAAGAGTTTTATACACAGTTCAATTCAATAATTCTACTTTTGCGCATAATTCAATAAAAGAGTTTATACACAGTTCAATTCTGAATGTAGACAAGCAACTCGAATGGTGAGCACAAATTTCCTAGTTATCATGTAACTATTCTGCTGGAAAATTTGATTCATTTTAAAGCATGTTTGGGAATTGTTTATAATCGGTTTAGATTATAAATATAAATAGATAAAAATGATTGATGGATAAGTGGCTGTACTTGTGCGTCTCACGAATGTGTGAAGTGTTTATATTTAAACACGTGCTTACTCGATCTATATTATTTAGCTAGTTTCTAGCAGATTCTTGTAGCTTCCATTCTATGAAATAACAGTTCACTCTCTTGTTTTTTTCGTTAGGTTTTCTTACTTTCTACATTTTACCAGTTCGAGCATCAACTTTCTTAACGTACTATAAACAAAATACCCTGTTTGGCTGTTTCTAAATTTACGTATGAATGGAGTTAAAAATCTTTATTAATGTTCGATTGATACTTCTTGACGCTTAACTGGTTTGATTCAAACTAGGAATGGGACGGTTTGATGCTATCTAATTTTGCTTTGGAGCAACAGTTACACACCGCAAGGCAAGAGCTAAGTCATGCCTTGTACCAGGTAATAATGAGTAGCTAGATGCTAATTGATTTTCTAAGCTTTTATTGTGTCGCTTCTTTTGTGGAAAATGTCTATTTTTCATTGCAGTAGCAAGTTAGCAACATATTTCAGTTAGATTGTTATTTGCTTTTCATTGCATTTTTTTCTGAACTTGAACATAGACTGATTGCGTGTGCAATGTACTTTAACTAATATTTCTAATTCTTTGCATTAATTTCATCCCATTTCCTTACTAAATTACTTGCTCTTTCTTCATACCATTGAACTTCCCAAAAATATATTTTGATTAGACGGAAATGAATGCAAAAATACATAATTGTTTTTGTGACATTTTCACTTATACATGCATTTAGTTGCATGCTGCCTCACTTTGGCCACTGATTTCTATGTTGCCTATGCAGCATGATGCTGCATGTCGTGTTATTGCAAGGCTAAAGAAGGAAAGGGATGAGGCACGCGCATTACTGGCACAGGCTGAAAGACAGATACCCATGCCATTAGCAGCACCAGATGCAGTTAATGCTGCTGCCTTAAGCAATGGGAAAAGAGGTTCTTAGCTTTTGTGTATTTCAACTCATTCTATTTAACCTGTGTACTTTTGATTGCTTATTTCTGTTTTTGACTGTCTCTGTAGCTGCCGAGGATGATGCAATGGGTCCAGATGGGAAAAAAATCCGTCCAGGAATCTCAAGTGCTATCATTTCTGAGCTTACAGACTGTAATGCTGTTCTTTCACAACAAAGGAAAAAGCGGCAGGTAATGCCTGTAGTGTAGACCTGTGGCTTCACGAAATATGAATGACCATGTTATTCTAATTTGATATTAAAACTTCTTTCTGATAATTCTTAAGCGCTTCTGTGTTTATTTCTTCTTCCAGATACCTGCAACACTGTCTTCCATTGAATCTCTGGAGAGATACACTCAACTCAATAGTTATCCTCTTCATCGAACAAACAAACCTGGCATATTATCTTTGGACATCCAATACTCCAAGGTATTTATTTATCTTTTTTTTTTTTTGTATCCTTTCTTCCATACTAAATTTTTCATTATCCTCGTAGGCAGGACCTAGCAGTGTACTCATAAAGTTTTTTTTGTTTCTGTATATATTCGCAACTACCTGTAGTAGATTTGGGACCATTTAATAATCAAGGCTTCAGACCTTGATTTGAAGCTTAAACATTGACTCAGGCTCTAGGTGCTCCTGTAAATAAATGACATTGTAGTGGTGATTCCTTGAATTTTGTTGCTATAATCATGGTGTTCTTCTGATGGATCAAAGTACCCATCTAAACAGAATATTGGACATATCATATTAAGACCTATTTTGTCTGGTTTGTTGTTTTAGGACATCATTGCCACTGCTGGGGTTGATTCAAATGCTGTAGTCTTTGATAGACCTTCTGGGCAGATAATATCTACACTCAGCGGTCATTCAAAGAAGGTAATGACCATCTTTATTTTCTTTTCTTATATTATTTTGGTTCTGCTTTCCGATTGAATGTGTGCTGGATGTTTTCTCATAAATAGGTTACGAGCGTCAAATTTGTGGCTGAGGGTGAAGTAGTTGTTACCAGCTCTGCTGATAAGGTAAATTTAATACTCACTGCAAGAATACTTTTGTATTTTTTTTTCTATTACATAATTATTGTGTTTGCCCATTTGTTGTTCATGCTTTTTTTATATTCGTTTGCTTGGGCTTTCACAATTTCTGAAAAAGCAGGCTGCTCCACTATATTTTATTAGTTGTAATTAAGTAATCAATGCAAGGGCTGGGGAAGCATTTTGGTTGGCACTTGAGATGAAATTAAAGGCTTAGTTTGAATAATTAGACCACTTGTTTTGAAACTCTAAGTATTCTCTCCTGTAAATGCTTTTGGCTTAGATATAAATACACATAAGGAGCAGGAAATATCTATTTGAACATCAGATTAAGCAATTGATTATAGATTTGGAAAATGTTAGTTCTGTCAGTAATTGGGAATTGGGTTGAACTTATAGACCTCCAAACTTCACCTGAGGGATTTTTCGTTCAGTTTGAAGATACTAGTCAATTGTGCAAATCATGACTGAATCACGTGATTAAATCTGATTCACTGGAATCAGAAAGGTGAATAAGCTCAAATCAAGAATTGGGGAATGAATCTTAGTACTTGTTAATATTCATTCACGATTCACAAGGAGCGCATATTATGTAGTACCGAATTCGTTTTGTAGCCTTGTTATTTGTATTTGTTGAAATGGATTTAGATTGAACTTCAAATGCTTCATTCTTTTGTTCTTAGAGGGTTTTTCGGGATGAAGCTCTATGTAGGTTCAGCCATGTAAATAGGTCTCCTAACTTAGGCTTGTATGCTTTTCACGTAGCCAATTCATATTTATTGGAACAAGACTTAGTTTGTTGTTGTAGCTCCGCGTGCTCCGAATACCCGTTCCAAAGGAGAGCTACATTGAGACATAGCAACATCTAAATGTAGGTAGATTAGATCTCACTTTCCTTAAAAGAAGGAAATTACCAAGTCAAATATTCTGTGTGACCTGAACAGGAGGGGAGCTTTTCAAAGGATGGTTAAGCTGAAATGTCTCGGCAATTCGAGCTGCACTCTCTATTCTTTTATGTTTTTGGGTTTGATGGGAGCAGCGTGACATGCACTCTGCTATTTGATGCAACACATGTCAACAAGTATATATATGGACTATAAGTTTGAAAAGAGAAAAAAGGAAGAAAACACATGATTTTAAGCAAAAACAACTCGACTGAACAAACAGAAAAAATGTCAACATGATATTGGTTGATTTTTCATTGCACTTTATGATTGATTGCCATTGTCTGCAATCTAACTAATAATGATTACAAGATTTTGACTTCAATTTATTTCATAAATGGCCATATACCTTGATGTATTCTTCAATTTAGTTGTTTGCTTTAAAACCAGTACACCTGTTCTGCTCTTTGCAGACAGTTCGTGTATGGAAAGGATCTGAAGATGGAAATTATGATTGCAGTCATATTTTGAAGGATCACAGCGCTGAGGTAATCAGCTTTGCCTTTTCTGCTAATGAATGTGTGTTGCATGGACATCTCCTAACATCTTCAGTTTGAACCATCTTTTCTAAGAGCTCAACAAGGTTTTGGTGGTGGGACAATTTATTTATTTAAATCTTGTTGTCAGCATGCCCCTCACCTTCAGGCCAATTCATTTTTATATCAAAGGTCAGGTGGACAAATTTTTTAACTGGGTGGTGTTAAGACTTAAGCTCTGGATCTTTGCCTTTGCCCTCTCTGATACAATGTTGAAGTAGGGCAAGTTATTTATTTGAATCTTGTCTTCAATACGGTACACTGCATTTTATTGGGGACGAATATGCGGCCTGACATTTGCATACGACGTATTCATGTACTGCACATTCGAACATGCTGTGCAGTAATTTCTTAGTCAAAATGGGAGTCCATTTGGATGCTCTAGTACATTAAACTCTTTTTTCTATTCTAAAATGTATAAACAAAAATATGTTGAGAAATAAGAATATAACTGTCCATTTGTCATCTAGTTGGATATTTATCACTGGATGCCTGTACATGTAAGGATGCTAGATGGTTGTAGTGGATTCTATTTAAAATATTATCTAAAAATCTTTGTATTGGTTTGTTATGTTTGCATGCTAAATTCTTCTAGTGTTGTGTAAGTTACATTAGTATCTGCTACTTGGTGTATTTGTTCAATGATGCTGTCGATCAATTTAGACGATGTGTCCTTGAATCATTCTAAGCAAGGCTGTGGTGAGAGAACACTGTGTGTATCGGCATTGCTGTATGTGAGAGGCCAAAATTGGAAGTGTTCACAACATATACCGAAAGGGTACTAATTAGCTACCATTATTGACGACTTCACTAGGTCTCAAATTTGAACTATTACAACAGTTGCGTTGCTGACAGGCTCGGAAGAGTACTTCTGCAATACAGAAAGACCTAAAGACCTTTTTATCCTTATATTGCATTATGTCAAAACATTATAAATAATTCTCATCCATTTTTACCATTGCAGATGCTCTTATGGGTTTTTCAGGTAGTGATGGGACATCTAACGGAAACTTGTTAGTTTGATACAACCCAAATCTTAATTAACATCAAATAAATTTACTTATATAGGTTGCTTGTGTCTGACTTACGTGAAAAAGCTCCTTCTTAGGGTTGTTCACCAGTCATCCAGATATATTGCTTTATATGCGAAACTTAGTCTGCAGGGAAACAAGAATCTTGACAGTCTGGGTTATGGATATCTTCCTTTAAATAAATTAAAATTTTGCCAGTACTGGGTTGCTTTCAATTAGACCAAGTCATGTTAGTTTATGTTCATTTTTACATATATCCAGCCATTTGGGTGCTAGCCTGCTAGATATATTCTGAAGTCAGAAAATTATTCACATATACTCATTATACTAAAATGCTCGCCTTGAGTGAAGTAATTGAGAGGGGGAGCTGGGGTTTTAATGCGTCTTACTTGGTCCTTGTTGCCTTTGTTTTGGTTGGTTTCAGTTGTCTCCTTTATAAAGTTGTGCTCAGTTTTTATTTGTTATGACTAAGCCCCCGTTTGACACCCATTAATTTTTCATTCCCATTCCCATTCTCATTCTTTATTTCAACCACACATTCTCCAAATAAAATAATATTACACACAAATCAAAAACTTTTTATCACTTTTCCACCACACATTCTCACATCAATCACTATTCCAAAATTTCTTTATCTTAAAAATGGGTTTCAAACAGGAGCTAAGTCTCTTTTTTTTATTTCCTTTGTTCTGTTGCTGAAATGACAGCAAATCCAAGATTTTGTTTTTTCTTTAGCAAATTGAACTTTTTTTTACAAGCGTACTTCAATGATTTTTTAGTCTCAGCTTACTAATTCTATTCGAGTTAAAATTTATTCGTGCATTTCACCTAATTCAAGTCTAAAATAGTTGTGAACCATGACAGGTACAAGCAGTTACAATCCACGCCACCAATAACTACTGCGTGACAGCTTCTCTTGATAACACATGGTGCTTCTATGAACTTGCTTCGGGTTTATGTCTAGCTCAGGTCTCAGCACTCCCAATTCTTACATGAATCTGTGTACTGACTCATGTTTATATGGGTATGGCTACTTCTGGTTTGGGGCATTTATAAGTTATTTTTCAGGTTGAAGACACTTCGGGATCTTCTGAAGGCTACACATCAGCATCATTTCATCCTGATGGTCTCATCCTTGGAACCGGCACCTCTGGGTCTCTTGTTAAGATCTGGGATGTGAAAACTCAGGTGTGGCTGTACTTCTAATGACTAGATTAAACTTTCTTCCATTTCTTTCTAGTCCACAAGTAGTATTATTTTTTTGGGTTTCATGTGTAGGCTAATGTCGCGAGATTTGACGGGCATGTTGGGGCAGTAACTGCGATTTCATTTTCGGAGAATGGTTACTTCCTAGCTGTAGGTTTTTCTTCTACAAAGAACATAAACAGTGAGGCTGAAAATGATTAATTCCATTGTCTGATCGTTTTCCAATTTTCCAGACTGCAGCCCAAGATGGTGTTAAGCTTTGGGATCTGCGCAAATTGAAGAACTTTAGGACTTTCACTCCTTACGATGAAATTACACCAACACAATCAGGTTCTTTTACCTCTTTCATGTCTAGCATACCTTATGTTTGGTTTTATGAGATCAAAAACTTCTAGAAAGTTGTGGTCTCTTGCTCTTGATTGTTAGCAGTATTTGAAATTCTTACATTTGTCCGTGCTTTATATTTATATATTAAAGAAAAGAAAGAGAAGATACCCTCAGAAGTTCGTAGGACCACTTGTATCAGGTGTTGAGTTTTATACATTTTTTTTAATTCCGAAAACGTGAGAAAGTTGTGGCCTCTTGCTCTTGATTGTTAGCAGTATTTGAAATTCTTATATATGTCCGTGCTTTATATTTATATATTAAATAAAAGAAAGAGAAGTTATCCTCAGAAGTGTGTAGGACCACTTGTATCAGGTGTTGAGTTTTACACATTTTTTTTTTTAATTCCGAAAACGTGCTTCTCACCTTTTCTTTCTGAATTTCAGTGGAATTTGATCATAGTGGAAGTTACCTTGCGCTTGGAGGCTCAGATATACGGTAATATGTCAAGATAAAATCATAGTGCTAGTTTGGTTTGTGGGTAGAGTATATCAACGTCATTATTAATTATTTCCATTTCTCGTCCGGTCTTTGTGTATTCCAAGAACTTGAAATGATATTTGTGCTCGCCATACACATGATGACTGCTATTCATATTTCAGTGTGTATACATCAGCTTTCGTTGTTGTCTTACAAGCTAATGTCTATATGTTGTGGTATGACAGAGTTTATCAAGTTGCCAATGTCAAGTCTGAATGGAACTGTATCAAAACCTTTCCCGACTTATCAGGCACAGGTTAGATCCTCTCAACAGTATTTTACCAATGACCTTTTGCACCTCAAAGACTTGGCATTTTAATTAATGGCATGTTTGGTATGGTGAATTAAGAAAGTCTTGTCCACTGTATCTTCCAGAATGTTCTAATACAACGTCCCTGTTTTTTGATATAGTCATTTATTTCTATATGGAGCAAAAACTAGCTCAAACTGTAGAGTTTATTTTAGGCACTTACTGAATGCAGGTAAAGCAACATGTGTAAAGTTTGGTCCAGATGCAAGCTACATAGCTGTTGGATCTATGGATAGAAACCTCAGAATATTTGGGTTGCCCCAGCCCGGGGAAGATGATTCATCTGAGTTGTAAAGCAATGTTCATTGCACTTCTGGCAAGACTGAGTCTAGTAGCTATCCCTGTAGTTGCTGCAATTTCTGTTGCCGGGGTTATGATGTAGTAAAAGTTGAAAGCATAATTTACTTCAAACTCGGTTCAGGCTCAATTCTACGACAGTGAGGATAAGTAATATATCTGAAATACTCCCAACTTGGTCTGGCATTCTTTCGCGGATTTGTCTTTGTTTTGTAACAATTTGAATTCTAGGTTTTGGATTTGTACGAGTTAAAACATGGAAAACATGTTTTCCCTCCCTATAAGACGTTGGAATTGTTATTCCGTCTGTGCAAACAATTGTAATGTGCTTTACATGGGGAGTCTTTGAATCGTCTTTTAGCGCTTTATTTGTCCAGAAATCATAATGGATGGAAAAACTTGGGACGACAACACTGAAATGTCTTCGTACACATTTTAACATTTAGTGCCATCAATTCGAATGCCATTCGCCTTGGCAAGCTGGGGTCCATTCCTCAACAAGGGACTTGCCAGCATCTGGGCAAAAGGAATTTCTCGCCGGCTGTGATAACATAATCAAAATGACCCCAAATGACTGCCCCTATAGGAAGATGGCAATGGCCGTGTGAGCAGGTTCAACTTGTTGGCTGGTGAGCCACTCATTGGCTCATCTAAAAGCAGACATTTGATTTGATGGCACATGTGGAGAGAAGTTTTGGTAGCATTATCCTATATGTAAATGTACAAGACCGATCTCCTGTTCACCATCTATATGCACCGCAGCACCGGAATAGAACTGATCCCTTGCCCAACGATGATGTGGCAAGATGTATCGTGATCTTGCCACATCACCCGTGGGCAAGATATGTCCGTCTATTATGGATAGGAGATCAGTCATAGTGATGGCAAAAAAAATTCGTCCTGCTCCGAATGGGGCGAAAAAAACACGCCCCGACAGGTTGGTAGGGTGGGGCGGGAAGGAGGTGCTCTGCCTCGAACCCGCCCCGTGAAGAATAAAAAAATAATAATTAATTACAAATTTTTTTAAAAAAATAGTTAAATGGAAATTTTTGAAAAAAAAAATATAAACAGGGCAGGAATTGGAGCAAGTCAGTGCTCCGAACCCGCCCACCCCGTCTAAAGTGGGGCGGGGCGGGACGGGACGAGGTGGGGGAGTGGTGGGACGAGGCGGGGCACATTAAATGAAAATTTAAAAAATATATATATAAACGGGGTAGGAAATGGGGCAAGACGGGACGGGGTGGGGGAGTGGTGAGACGGGGCGGGGCGGGGGTGCCCCATCTCGAATCGAATATACCCCATTGCCATCTCTAATCAGTCATGAACACATAAAATATGATTGTCTGTTTAAATTACGTTATCTCGTATCTCGAGTTACTCAAATTATAATACATTGGCGTTACAGGCTAACTGTGTTTTTGCCTCTTACGATTTCACATTGAGGTATTGTAGTTTAGATAATTCAATATTTAAGATGTCGTAATTTGAATAAATGATCATACCTTACGTACATATGGGATCGTACCAAATTTTCTCGGTGAGCAAGATATCGAGTGCAGTTTTAAAATTTTCAGGATGACCGATGATGCGAGGTTTTGGTACCGAGGAATTTGCCCTTTTATTTATGCAACGATAATTTTGTAAAAGGCGCCATCTTACGTCATATAAAGTGTTTTTTCTTTGCTCTCCGAAATTATCACTCAGCCTTCACTCAATGGCGGCGGCAGCAGCTTCATCCTCTAACTCCGTTTCAAACTCCGTGTCTTCCTTCACTCCTCCTCGACCTCCTCTACCCAAACAACAACAGGTGCGTTTCTTCATCTTCTTGTACACAATCTGGCCGCATTTTAAGTTTTGGTTTTTCTTAATAATTTTTTTAGATGTGTGATCACCACGTTCTTTCCTCCTTTTTTTATTTTATTTTATTTTTTGGGATTTTGAAGGGCGTTTCGAGTGAAATTAAGGGTTCTGAAGAGCAAAACAAAGGATCCACCAAAGACCCATTTGAGTGAGATTACCTGAAACCTACGCATAATGAATTGGTTTGAATTTCTGTTAATTAGATGTTTACAAGCATCTTCTGTAATTCTTTGTGATTTGTCGATGTGCGTGTACACACCTTTACTTAAGAAAAATTCATTTTTTTTTTAAAGTTGGTTTCAATTGTATTTTATTATTTAGAAAATCAATTTTAAGTTTTTTACCTTGAAAGGGATTTTATTTTGAAGGGGGTCTTTGAGCTTATAATATCATGACCTTTTTTCAATTAGTTTTCTGCACCAATTACAGAAATGGGGATAAAATGGGAGCAATGAACTAAATGGATTGAAGAATTTAATCCAATAAATGGGTAAATGACTAAATGTTCTCAAGGGACAATAGAAAAATGTCTTAAATGTTCACTAGAAATTCATATCAATGTGGTTAGATATGTCTTGGCCCATGCCTTGTTTCTGGTAACAGTGTACTTATCATATGTTAACTCGAATTAACTCTTTTTTTTTTTTTTTTTCAGTTTTATTTTTGCTAGACTAGGGTGAATCACGGGATCTAGCAACTTTCTTTGCTTTTTAAAGTGAAATAAATAAATAAATAAAATCAGAAGAACAAAAATCTGCCAATGCATCTGTAATTATTGAAAATGAAGCATACCAGTTATACTTAATGGGAATCCCATATCTACACAAACGAATTTGCTTTCGTTTGCCTGTGCAGGACACGAAGTTGTAACGCGGAAGTTATCAGGCAATAGCGTGAAAGACTTTATGTCTTCATAAGAACTTCCAATATGAAATTTTAATTACCATGGTTAATATATCCATTTGTTTTATCAGCTACTAGGCTAGTCAGAAATTTAGTTTCGAAGCATACCAGCTACCCTTGGGTGAAAATTGTAATACCTTTGTTGTTTCATGAAGATGAGGCTATTAGAAAATTTCTCTCGCGCGAATATCGTAATGACACAAATGATGTAAAAGGAGAAGACGATTCAAAATGCTATTATTCTAGGTAGTCCAAGGCAAGTACAAAAGGCTCTATGTACTCATAAGACTTGATAGAACACAGTCTTAAAACGGAGGATCAAGGATTAGTCAGCTAATTTGCCTCTTTTTGTGAAGAACTAGGGAACATCAGACAGGCTTTTGGCTGTTGTCTAAGGCCTAATTGATTTCTGGCTTTTTGTTCTATGTATCTATCTAGGCTAAAAGTTACAGATGCTAGTTATATCAGGAAAGAAACAGAGTTTTTTCTTTTTTTTCCCCTGTTTTCCATGGGTGAGGAAACCCATACTTCTATTTTTTACCCACCAAATAGTAATTTTCATTCTCTCAGGATGCTCACGTGTAGCCATTTTTAGTTCCTGTCACTAAATTCTTGTGTGGAATTATTTATTGTCTTTGTGTTGTTTTTATAGGGACATTGATAACAAGGAACAACTTGATAAATTCCAGAAATATGAGGCTGATTATAAACGTTACATGATGTCGAAATACTTCTCTGACAAAACTATTCTTGGAGGTAAATACCTTTCCTGGATATAACAAGCATTAGACTGTGTTCACAAGTCTGAAAATGTGGATTGAACTGTTATACTACAGGAAATTTACTCAGTTACAATCTGCACTCTGTTTGTGTTCCCTGAATAGCATATTACAGGCCAACATCTATTCTCAAATCCCATATTAACTAGACTGAGAAATGGTTTACACATTCTTTGATACCACTAAAGTTTTGTCTACTTTGTTTTTCCTAAGCTTTGTATACCATATCAATAATGATTGCTGGAAATCTCAAGCTAGCATGTTCGATATGGTTATTTTGTCTTGTAGTAAAAAGTTTCGCCATTCTTGCAGGCAATATATTTGATGTGAAGATGAATATAGATGGCCAGACCATAACAGCAAGCAGGTACAAAGGAGAATCAGAAAACTAAGTTATTGTTTTTATATGCCGTGCAACAGCTAAGTTTGTCGTTTGCTTTCAAGGATGCCTCCATACCAGTCTTATTTAGATCCAGCAAATTTTCATGAACTGAACAGCAAAGGTCAGTCTGCTGCAGCAACAGAAACCCCAACAACTAGTACTTCAAGTGGGAAGCCCTCAACAAACACAAGTGGGAACTCTTAGATGTGTGTGCTCGAATCCTCTTTGAGTATTTGTATGCGAAAATGAATAGAAAACGGTGAAGACTAACATGTTTGCTGTGCTGTTTTGTGAAATATGATCCTGTTGAATGTTTTATTGAGTTATCTTTGCTGTTATGCTGCTACTCATTTGTAAATACAATTTTAGAACTTGTACAGTATTAGGCTTCTGTAGAGATTTTAATATATGTATCACCTTACAATGTAAAAAAGTCTCATAATACAATTTTATCGACCGAAAGCATTCTTGAAAGCCATGTGACACAAGTAAGCAAATTATTTCTTTCATGCAAATGAACATATCTTGAATAAAAAATGTGATAAAAGAATAATGGTTCCCTACCACAGCAACAATATAAACGTGTACAGAACAAATTATCCTCGAAATGGAGGAACTACTTCAACATTTATCACTAAAGACCAAAAGGACTGTTAAAAGTGGATAATCTAGATAAAAGTCGATAATCTGAATTCTTGCTGCTTCAATTAAGGTATTGAGAAACATGAGAAAAACCCCACAGCTGCAAAGAGAAGAAAAGGGGCAAAAATAAGGTTAAAATCACAAGTTCTATGAACACAACAACTGAAATGACAATTCAGAATATAACAATCACTTTCAAAAACAAGTAAACTACATTAATGGTTCATTTGGCAAGATAGGCTGTCCATCATTGACCAGTATTAAGGAATAGAAAAAAACTCAAGTGTGTTCCAAACATGCTCTAAAAGTTCGATCTTTGCAGATGGCCATTCTTTATTTTCTTTTTTCCTGTCAAGCAGTTTTCAAATATTGCAATAAAAGTCCAGATTTATTGTCTGCCATAAAAAAAATCTTTAACGCAAGGGAATCAATAGTTGGGGATACATGCTATTAATAGAGTCGCGACACCGCGTAAACCAACTTCATGGGTACAATAACAGCGTCCTGGGCAGGGGGAAGGGGTAGAAGAAAATTACTTGCTGGTGCAACAACTGAAAAAGTTGAGCTCGATTGGCCAAGCTGGAAAAAAAGTAAACAGTATTTTTTTGGAAAGTTAAGCTTTACTTTCCAAAAATTAAGCCTCAGAACTGAAGAAACCAAAACAAAGAGTAACTCCTAAAAAAATTTCAAACTTGTTTGGCAAAATAGGTTAGCCAAACATGACCAACCCTCGAAGTGAATTTTCTGTGAAAAACTAGATATCACGAACTTTATTTTTATTGATGTTTTACCTATTACTAAGCTAGGTAGATAATAAGAATAATTATCTTAATGAAATTGATGACGGGGCGTTTAGGAAAACAATCATTACCTCAACATTTTTTAATTCGAACTCTTGATCATGGGCCAAACACAAGTTCCCAAATGTTTCACATGGACCACTGGTTCCAGATAAACTTCATAAAATAACAAGTAATGAGGTCAGGAAATTTACATTCTTTACAAGTGACATCAACAACACTGACAATTTCAAAGTATGCTTGACAAAGAACTTACAGATCTTCATTCAAGCATAAAGCAAAGTTTGCACCCCCTCCAAGTGCAATCAAGTCGTTCAAGCACAAGTAAAAATATCTGTTGGCGCCTGTTCAAGTAAAAAATCGAATATATTAGCGTATTTCTAGAATTCGATTAGTTCGACGAAGTATTTTTTCTTTCCCATATCTAACGTCAACACCCTCATTATATACGTACACAGCTCCTGCAGGGCTGACAGAAACATGTGCTTGTATAGCATGTGCATTCGTGAGAAATAACATACGTGCTTACACAAATACGGATTTAATGACACTTGATAGGATTAGGATCAAACCATAATCAAACAGAAGATTCGTAAGTTGGGCATGCAAATTCAATTTCAGTAACTGAAAATACTGGTTCTTCAAAATTAATAACCAAATACTGTAACAAATACAATAAAATCAGTTCGGTTTTTCAACAATAATATTGTCGAGTCTGTTTCAGTATATAATTAAGCCATTGGCAGCCAATTGAATTAGTTTGAAAAGGAAAACAAAGGAACACTGCAGAACAGCTCGTTTAATTGAAAAAAAGAAGCAAACAGCTGTATGTAACATTCTTACCAGTAGGTCTAAACAGCCTCGGTTCACCATATATGGTTGTGAATACAAATGTTTGATTTGTTCCCTGTCAAAATTAGTTGGTGGAGGAGCTTGTCAACAAGCTATAAATAGACGGTAAGAATTTGAAAGGGCAGAAAATGCCACGATTTTATATAAATTTATTCAAACATCACTTCAAGTAGATGGAAGCATATGATTTACTTGATATTTTCTCTTTGCAGTAGGCTTCAGGGGGCATTCAAGTAACCCGCCAAATACAGCACCTTGCTTATCACCAGTAATCTGCACATAAAGGAGGGCTCAGTTTAACAGAAGAAAGAGTTAAAACATGTCAATTATTAGAGTTGGTTTGATCATAATATAAATGGAAAACTGCACCATCGGTCCCCACTCCATTCCCTGAGAAGCAAGTTGATCCTCAGCCTTCAAAAAGGAGCAAGCTGGTCCTAAACTTTCGTTATAGTTGCACAAATCAGTCCCCAATTATGGAAACCATCCAAATCACAGTTAAATTATACACAGTTCTTTTATGTCCAACTTTTGAAGCTAGCTTTTCTTTCACAACTAGAGTCGGTGCCCACAAAAATCATGAGAGCCATGTTGGATGATTTACGAGGACTTGGGACAGTTTGTCCAGACTGCATGTTCTTTATAATGAAAGGTTTAGGACCAACTTGCTACTCACACAAGTGGTGGCGCAATTTTACCAATATAAATGCAAACATACCAAAAGGCATGGACCAGAGAGACCCGCGCTCTTACGAATGAGCGTTCGAAGTGATATACCATGTCTTGCAGAACTGCGCTTCATTCAATAGATATAAAGCATATATCAAAATCCAATTACAGAAAACACAAAAGTAACTACAGCAAAAACAAACATGTTAGTTGATGTACCTGTACAACAAGATCCATTGACAACCTTTAACTATATTAGGAAGGGATGAATCGAAAAACTCGTATAAATCAGGAGAAATGAAAAGGGATTCAACAGTGAGGTTGGGCATGGTCTCGTCAAAACTATATGAATCAGCAGCATCTTCAAATACATCAGTGCTGCTACAAGTGCTCCTCCCGGAGCCAGGTTCTCCATTTTCCAAGCGAGGACTTGATTTGTTATTTTGACTTGGGCTCCTGATGGAGCCATTTTCTCCATTTTCTTCACAAGGATACTCACATTCCGAGTATCTATCCATGGGTTTATCTCTATACGAAAAACTTTTACTTCTCCATTTAAAAGAATGCGATTCAAGTGATTTGACCTCATTATTGCGGTTGTCTGATCTAAACCAATCAAAACCAGCTGAGGGGAGAATGAAGGAAAATATAGAAGACGCAGACTTTCCCTCCTTAGTGTATGGCCTGGCCTATGCATACGGAAGCTTAGTGTTACAAAAGACAGTCAAGCACAATGAAACCAGTAATGGAAGTATCAGCAACATATATCACAATCAGTACTCTGTTGAGAACTAAAGTAGCCGGCTTCATAATGCATAGAACACTCCCATGACATGACATAACATAGTGAGTTATGTATCCAAAAATAAAATGCACCATCTCTCTCTCTCTCTCTCTCTCTCCATGGAATATCGGTGGACTTTTTGTAGGTAAACGTTTGAGCATAATTGTAATTAAAATGCGATTTAATGAATTTCCTTCTCTCATTTTTCACCTTGCAAATAGAATTGGAAACACATATCAAAATGTTTACTAAAATTAAGGTATTGTACATTTTTGCTTACTACTTGAGTGAGCTAAATGCATATTACAAAAAAACTATATTGCTGTATTTATAAACTAGTTAGCTAGTCATGTTGGTCTACCAAACATAAATGTTAAAAATTTTATTCTTCAAATTTCTCTTCATTGGTGTTTCAATAAACATTACCATATAGTAATATAAAGTGCACGAAATCTATTTTCTTCTTAAAAAAAATGGATGAAGAAGAAGAAACGTTAAGGGCCTGTTTGATATGTTACATTTTCCATTTTCCCACTTTCGTGTTGTTTGATGTGTAAAATTTTCCATGGAAAACTTTTTCCCACCCACCCACGCACCAACTTTCCTCCAAATAAGGGAAATAAGGGAAAATGATTTCCATGGCTGGCCACATTTTTATTTTATTTTTATTTTTTTGGCAATGTTAACAAATTTCATAACCAATTGTAAAAAAAAAAAAAAAATTCACTTTCATGAACAATTTACATGTAAAACGAACACTAAATTTTGATGAAAAAATAGTGTTCGAGCAATATTTTTTTTTTTTTTTTTTTTTATTTTTTTTTTTTGGCAATGTTAACAAATTTCATAAACAATTGTAAAAAAAAAAAAATTCACTTTCATGAACAATTTACATGTAAAACGAACACTAAATTTTGATGAAAAAATAGTGTTCGAGCAATTTTTTTTTTTTTTTTTTTTTATACTTTTTGTTTTTGGCAATGTTAACAAATTTCATAACCAATT
>CAIGRS010112024.1:0-11426 GCA_903798395.1 Fraxinus floribunda
TAAACAAATTTATAAGTTGTGATATACATGTAGCCAACCGATAAACTTCTAATATTCGAAGTAACGCTATTCAGCATTTTAATTTTCTTTACATAATTGAATCATGATTTTTGTCTTTTTATCTAGCAAATTTGCCCCTTTTTAATACATTGAAGGGTCAATTTTATTGTAGAGCCGTATGCCTTTTATTGTAGAGCCGTATGCAATGTCGTGAAAAACTTTCATCCGATGAGCATATCTCTATATAGAAATAGAAATCAGGACTTCACCTGGAGTGGGGAACATTTTACTTGAAAATCGGGCAATCCCATGTAGAAAAGGAGCATAGAGGCTAGGGGTTCAAAAACGGAGCAAACCCTAGGTACCATGTGCGGAAGGAATTAACACTGTTTCAATTTGAATTAGCAGTGGCAAAAAAGTTCGGGTGGCTCAAGCTTGGCCCTAAAAAGCCTTAGCCAAGCCCGGCTCGGGCTCAGTTACACCAATTAAAAAAAATTAATTTTATCTTTTTAAGGCAGCTTTACAAGCAGCCTGTGGCCTATATATTTAAAAAAAAAAAAAAATCAAAAAACTCGGCTTGGCCTGCTAAGACTCAGGTCGAAAGCTCAGACCGAACCTCATTTTTTTGGCCGGTTTTTACTCGGCTTGGCTCGGGCCCAAAAAAGCTCGAGCCGAGCACGAGTTTTTTTTCGACTCGGGCTCGGCTCGTTGACATAGCTAGTTTGAACTGACCGGTCAAAGATAGCACAAAATTCTAATTTACATCAAATAATTTTTAATAATCCAAAAAATAAACAAAAGGCCAATGCAGTCCCCATCCACTTCTCTAGATATAATAATTAAAGTAAAATATGAATACAACGAATACGGACAAAAGTACCATCTTGATAGATGATAGAGCAATCGCAGATAACGTCGTAATTTTGCCTTGGTCCGTCTTCGATCGTTATATATAGTAAATTATTTCAAGGGTCCCAGAACATTCAAATAAGTGTCTTTGGGTTCCAAAACTTTCAATTTTGCAGTTAATCTCAATACATTATTTTGATATGTTGCACAAGGTACCTCAAACGGTTTCCATAACCACCAATTTGACTAATTTAAAGAATGACAAAAATGATTTTTTTCATATTGGCTCATTTAAAGTGATTAAAAAAGAGTGAGGAAAAAAACAAGAAAAGAATAAAGAACGATAAACAAAAAAAACTTAAAAAGGGAATCCCCAACTACCACGATGTTAAAAGATAGACTCCACATCAAATAAAGATTAAACATATAAGGGTTTGTGTTATTTTCTTAATAATGTTGATATTTTAAGGTGGAACTATAAGTTTTAATATGGTATTATAGCTCATTAAACTTTTACGAACAATTTGATTCGATTAAGATTAAAAAATGAGTACACTAATTTCAAAATTGGTTTGTTCAAACAAGCCAGCATCTTATGAGGATATGTTAAAGTAATAATTTCTACATTGAATAAAGAAGAAATACAGACCAACATATAAGGATTTAGACTATTTTGCTTAATAATGTTGACCTTTTAAGATGGAACTCAAAATCTTAATATGAGAGTTGTAGCCGAAGCTTTATGTGTTGATCTATATTTTTATCTTTATTCGATATGAGATTTATTCATTAACATGCCCTACAAGATGGTAATTCGTTTGAACAAATCAATATTAAAATTTGCGTGCTTTGAAAGTGCATGAATTCTTGAAAAAAGAGGAAGCGAGCATGCGCGCGCGCGCGCACACATTTGTGTGTGTGTGGGAGGTCAAACTAAGGACCTATGGAAGTCGGGGCTCGTCCTCGGTCAATATTGGATCAAACAATAGGGAGTCGTAGTGCTGACCCTTCTTTTATTGATTTAATATTATTTTGAGTTTTAATTGTATCAAATTGCTTGTTGAATTTAATGGGCTCTAATACGTCCATTGCAATCTCCGCCTCACCACCACTCTCACCTCAGCCCCTCAATCACACCACCGAAGGGAGAATTCCCTCCTTTCAATCACCACCAACAACATGCGGGATTTCCTTCCATGGTGCAACGAAACCATCGTGGCGGTTTCACGATTGCACCAAGGGGGAGAGACCCCTTGATTACCCATGGGAAATTTCTCCCTCCCGATCTTGCATAACCGTCATTGAGTGGTTACACGACTATACCACCAAGGAGGATTCTCCCCCGTATTTGTTTGAATATGAGGAGATAGTAGGGGTTGGAATGGGGCGTGGAAGATAATTGTGGTGGCATTGACGGTTGTAGTGGGCGAAGATTAGCTAGTAGTCGAGGGTTAAGAGTGTGATTGGGGGTAAGGTATGTGAAGAAAATGAGGTGTCGTATATATTTTTGATATTTTTTGTTCTTTTCTTATTTTTTTCTTTCTTGCCTTCTCTTTTTTAATCATTTTAAAAGGGGATAATATGAAAAGACCTTTTCCCCCTTCTTTAAATTGATCAATGGGTGACTTTTGGGCGGAAACGTTCAAGGGACCTCAGACTGTATAATAATTTAAAAATTGTGACTTCAGCCACAAAACTGAAAGATTTGGGACTTCATGCAATTTTTTGAAAGATTTTAGACCCATGATGCAATTTATCCTAATATGATGTAAAATAAGTTGAGAAAGAGGAGCCTCATTTTCCCCCTCGACTGCGAAAAGATGTGTAAACTAAAGAAGGAACACTGATGGTCCCATCCGACCATTGTGGGGCCACCAATTAAAGTGGTCCCCACCTTTATTTCCCATAATACTTCTTGCCGGCCGCACTCAATAACTCCACAACTTTTGTTACTATTGCCACTCTCCTTTGCGCACTCCACTTTTTGTCTTTTTGTGTTCTAATTAGTAATTAATTACCAATTGTCCCAACATTTAATGGCATTACAGTTTTGACCTTTTGCTAAAATAAATAAGAGAATTTAAGGGTAGTTTTGTCCTTAGAGCTCCTAAAGTCACGCATTGGCAATAGTCTCTTGCGGTGTGCCCATACTTTATCTCCGTCGCCTTCCCTGCTGTCCACCAGTCATTACATTCACACTGTAACACATGACTAAAGTTCCATTCTCACCTCCAAAAGCATACAACAATAAAGCAAAAGCTACCCTATCCGCACCCCACCACGCCAATCACACTTCTATGCTTACAACAAATGTGAACATTCTGCAATTTTCCAGGCTAATTCTAACCCCCTTTCAAGCAGCTGCAATCTTTGCGCACAGATATTCAAGAAAATTGTTATCTTTATGTACATTTTGTGGCTCCACCTCTCTTCACGAAATTTTTTCACCATTCTCTTTTATGGGTTTTTGGTAGAATACAATCTTTTGGGGACCAACGGAGGAATATTACAGAGATTGTTAGATAACCCAAATGTGCAACATACTGATTTTTCGCTGTGGTAACTGAATACTACGTTTTGGCAGCTATTATTGTTCTGCTGTGTATCTTCTCATTTCCCTTTGGTAATGAAATGTTCCCTTTGATATTCTCTTCGCTTCGTGTTTTTTCTAGGTTTTAGTTTTTTGGGTTCTGGTATTTGCGTGGAATATAAGTAAACTTGATTCTCTCTTGCATATTTTATTTGTTTGTTTCTTGCATATAATTGATAATTACGTGTATACTTATATTTTTACACGTTTTACTTTGTTCTTAGCATTTGCTAATGTATGTGAAGAAATGGAGCATTTTGCGGCATTTGGTTGTTGATTATTTGATGGATTTCTGTTTATTTGTTCTTAATGTTTTGAAAGATTAACGGTTGCAGACTATTTTTGTGCACTGTCTTTTGATCTGGTGAGTTCCTGAGGATTTTGTGCTTCCATTTTCAGTGATGTTTTGTGAAAAACTTTGTTAGTTGGGAAGGTGATATACGCAATTTCATAATTAACTTATTATAATTGGCCTGAGAACCTCAATAGTGGATTTGACTGAATCAGAATTGATTGCTGATATTAGCTTTCATGTTTGATACAGAGTGTCTAACAGAGAGAGGTACTCCGTACTTGTGATGGTATTTGTGATAAAAAATGGAAAGAGTTCACAAGGCGAAACCACTTCCCAAAGAGTTGCCCATTATGACTAAAGTCACAATTACTCAGCCTAGTTTGTTAATAGAAGAGACTAGGAATCCATACACTGAGCATGGCTCTAGGCATTTGGACTCGGCTGCACTTGTGCAAAGATGGAAAGGAAAGAACTCTTTGACGGATAATGAAGAACTCATTCCTGATAGTATTTCGTTTAAGGTGAGTGCTGATTCGTTTGAGGAAAGTGGCTCAACTTCATTCCATGGGGTGAGTCATCCCCCTGAGCCCATTGATACGGACCTGATGAGACCATTATATGTACCTATTGGTCAGAGAAATGGGGACGGAAAGCGTTTCGCTAAAAGCTTGTCTGTGAAGGGTCCATTTTTGGAAGATCTTTCAATACGGGTACCAAGTATAAAGCCAAGCCCGTCACTACTTTCTCCAGCAGAGAGCTTTGTTGAAGAGTCTAACGACATAGCCATGGTCTCCTCTCCATTTTCTGTTCCTTATCCATTGAAAAATACTGCTGAAGCAAGTCTACCGATGGATTCCGAGGAGAAAGATGAATGTATATGGGATTCTTCACAACCCCCGAGTGGTAATGTTAGCCCCCTCAGTAGTATTGATAGTACTGGTGTTTTCAAGGCTATGAGCATTGTCAATAGCTGCACTAGCACAAACCGGAGTGATGTGATAATGAGTGATGGGATGCTTAGTGTGGACAGAAACTACCAAAGTACAAAAGGGAGCATTCGAGGGGACTCGCTTGAGAGTACTAAAACTAGCCTTAGCCGAGCAAGTGATAGCAGTGGCCTTAGTGATGACAGTAACTGGAGTAATATAACTGGCAGTGCAAATAAGCCTCACAAAGGAAATGATCCTCGATGGAAGGCAATTCTTGCTATTCGAATACGTGATGGTATTTTAGGCATGAATCAATTCAAGTTGCTCAGAAGACTTGGATGCGGGGATATTGGAAGTGTGTATCTTTCGGAGTTGACTGGAACTCGGTGTTTTTTTGCAATGAAAGTAATGGATAAAGCATCTCTTGCAAGCAGGAACAAATTGACCAGGGCTCAGACTGAAAGAGAAATCCTGCAGCTGCTAGACCATCCATTCTTGCCGACATTGTACACTCATTTTGAAACGGATAGATTCTCATGCTTGGTCATGGAATATTGTCCTGGAGGCGATCTGCATACTCTGAGGCAACGACAACCAGGGAAACATTTTTCGGAGTATGCTGCACGGTAAGTGCTATCATTTTCTTGAATTATTAAGCATTTATTAGGTTAATTATTAACTTAAGGCCTATTGCTTCTACTTTAGCATCATTCATGTAGTGCTCATTCTTTTTCCTGGTATTTATTTGTGAGCCTATCATTTTCGAAATCTGATTTTAGCAAATGATAATAAAATTCATTGCCGATCATTTCCACTTTGAATGAGATTCTATCCTTCAAATGTGCGACCAATTTGGTAATTATTTATTCCTTGAAGCACATCGGCTTGCTCATACCTCTTATTTATAATACCATTAAGGTTTCTTGATGCAAATAGCTAAATTATTTGAGTCATTTTAGATCACTCATAACGTAGCGTGGCTATTGTTGAGTTTGTTCCTTGATTGACTCGGGAATATACATTAGTTGCAGACTAAAATTTATTTTCTTCCACATAATTACTACTTTATGATTTAATTCCATGACCTTTAACTTAGGGCTGAAAATGGTTCCGAACCGAACATGAATTTTCAGGTATTTAGTAAGTAGAACCGTCGGGTCGATGTTTAATTATGGAGCCGTTCGGGTTCGGTTCGGTTCTATTCGGTTCCTGAGTTCCGTACAATAATTAATTGTTTTATATTTTCAACAACACTACATTAATTTGACTATGACATGTTCAATCTTAACTCTTACAAAATAACATAATTTAATTTGGTGATATCTTTTGTACATTTATTTGTTGAGTTCTTCATAGATTTGACTCTTAAAATCATAAGAAGAGGAAGATAGCGAGTGCACAATAATAGAACGAAAGAAACGACACTACGGTAGAACAAGAGATTTGGGTAAAATTTAGGTCAATTTAATAAGTTGGGCTTTGTTGAAAATTGAAAATAGTAAAATCATATTTTAGGTTTGAGCTAAATTAATTAGTTAGCAAATTCATTTAGAAAAAATAAAATAATTTGACTTATTTAAGATAAATTTTTTTTAAAAATTAAGGAGATTCGGTTTATTCGGTTCTAGGTCTAGAACCGAACCAAACCTATTGGTTCTCGATTTAGATACCCGTTCAGGTATTTAATTTAAGAAGAATCGCTCGGTTCGGTTCAGTTCGGTTTGGTCCAATTCGGTTCGGGAGTTTTGTCCATCCCTACTTTAACTTGTAAGGCTTTGCAATTAGCTGACGTAATTCTTAGCAAGGATAGAATATTAACACCAAAGCCAAGCTACATCTTGCTCCCTTGATGAGTGAAATTTCTCAAATATGCGCAATGAAGTTTTATTTAGTGTATTAATTCACTGTGATCCATTACATTTCAGATACACGAGAAATGTAGATCCTTTCTTTTATTGTTTACTTTCATGATAAAAGAGAAAAGTAGAAACTTTTGAAGTATTGAAAATGTGAACTCAATATTTGCAATAACCTGGAAAAAGAATACCTTGTTCAATTGTCGAACAATGTGTAGCAGTAGCTTTGAAAGTCTGAGACTACTAATTGTGTGTTGATATTGACAGTTAGCTCATACTTACTATTCCTGATTGATATTAATTTATGTAATAGGTTTTCTTCTGTAAAATTTTATGATGTATGCCAAGCATCTAGAGAGCTGCATTCGAGAAATTTTTATTTATTGTTTGTTAAAAAATAAACCTCCCATTTCAGAAATTTACATTTGCCTTTTCACTTGAAAATATTTGTTATATTTTGATTGTCGACTATCTTACTGGATTTCAGTTGACCATTGATTAACCTCTGCTTTGTTGAAATTTATTGCTTCCTTCCATATTATTTACCTCTTTACATTCTGAAATATATTTTCATGCTAATGAAGTTAATAACCTTTTGATTTCATAAATGCAGGTTTTATGCAGCTGAGGTTCTTTTGGCGCTTGAGTATCTTCACATGTTGGGAGTTGTGTACAGAGACCTGAAACCAGAAAATGTTCTGGTTCGTGATGATGGCCACATTATGCTTTCTGACTTCGATCTGTCCCTGAGATGTGCAGTTTCACCAACCTTAGTAAGAACTTGTGGGTCTGATTCTGATCCTTCTAAGCGAGGAGCTGCATTCTGTGTGCAGCCAGCGTGTATTGAGCCCACATCAGCATGTATTCAGCCATCATGTTTTCTTCCTCGAATTTTTGGTCAAAAAAGTAAGAAAAATAATCCGGGAAAACCACGAGCAGAGCTCGGTCTGCACTCTGGCATACTGCCTGAGCTAGTTGCAGAACCCACTGCAGCACGGTCCATGTCATTTGTTGGCACCCATGAATACTTAGCCCCTGAAATCATCAAGGCAGAAGGCCATGGAAGTGCAGTGGACTGGTGGACTTTTGGTATTTTCTTACACGAACTACTCTACGGTAAAACTCCATTTAAGGGCTCTGGGAATCGAGCAACCCTTTTCAATGTAGTTGGGCAGCAGCTTAAATTTCCGGACTCACCTGCAACCACTTATGCCAGCCGGGATCTTATACGAGGACTACTTGTTAAAGATCCACAACAGCGGCTTGGAGTGAAGAGAGGTGCAACCGAGATAAAGCAGCACCCTTTCTTTGAGGGCGTTAACTGGGCTCTGATACGCTGCAGTACACCACCAGAGGTGCCGAGACCAGTCGAGATGGAGTCTCCAGTGAAGTTTGGGCAAGTAAGCCCAATCGGGGTCAGCAGCTCCAGCCAAAGGATGGTAGGAACAGACATGAAACCTGGGGGAAATTTTCTGGATTTTGAGTTCTTTTAGTATAGGAATATTATAGGATTCTTGTCCTGTTGTATCATTTCAACCATCTTGTAATGAATTTCTCCATCTGGGTTTTAGAAATGAATTAGAGGTGCTTAATACATTGTGATAATGTTCTTTATTATCCAATTTAAAGCCATGTAACAGCATGCACAAAACTCTGAATCTCAGCAACATAGCTTCACTATCATACGGTTAACGATAAATTAGGAAAACGAAGGACTTTTCTTCTTTTCTATAAATTAGATAGCATGGTTCTTTGAGGAAAATACTTTAAGTTGGCTATAATTGAATATTTGAGGAAATTAAGAACTTGTTTGACATAGATTTTGTGAAAAGTGAGTCATTTAGAGAATATGTGAATAAAATGGAGGGAAAAGTTATGGTATATTTGTAAAATTATTTTATTAGGAGAATCTAGTTGAAAATGAATTTGGAAAAAATGGATTTTGAAGGATTTTGATTGGATCCCCTGCTGTTGTTTGTCAATTGATGGCTGCTGAGAGATCTATAGATGAATGGCTGCTACTGGAGATCTGCAAACCAGCTGTACAGAGGAGATAGTGTTGCTGTAGAACTAGGATTTGATGTAGTATAGGTAGATTGATGCAATTATTGTAAACAAAGAACAGTTATATCAATTGATTGTTGTATTGAAATGGAGATGAAATGAACATAACAATTCTAAGCTTTTGAGAGGCTTAGATCTCTCCTACTTGGCTCAGCCAATTACACAATATTTTTCATGTCCTATTTGCTCCCTCCCCTATTACATTTATACTATTATTTTTCCCTTTATTCCCCAAACTACCCCAAACAACTAACTGACATTGGAATACTCTAGAATATGACATAACAAGCATGAATGAATAACTTGGGGCCTATCATTACCCGCCGGCCCGAAATCTACCTTGTCCTCAAGGTGGGAGTTTGGTTCCATTTCGAAATTCGAGATTCCATATAACCGAACCTTGTTTGTAGTGATCTCGCTGTATTTGTTAGTTAGTGTAACAAATCGTTCGCCTATCATCAAGATGTTATTCAAACAAATTCCATAACCGGTCGCACCCCTTTGCGGCCCTTCCAGAAAATGAACTGATGTGATAGGAACCTCGTAACTTGTAGTTTCTATGGTCTGCTGCCCCAACTTTGCTGAAATGAAACTAAGTGTAGCTCCACAATCAATCAAGACTATTACTGACTGCCCCAAACTCGAGCCCCTGATTTTCAGGGTTTTTGTTGTGGTCAGCCCTACCACAGATATGATAGATAATCCCACAAATTCACCCATCTCGGCTTCTTCTTCCACTACCAGCTCCTGAGCCCGGTTAACCCAGATATCTGGCATCTGGACATTAAAGCTTTCATTTATAGCTTCTTGTACCTGCGTAAAAAAGATCCTTAGCTATATCAAATTGACCTTTTTCTGCCAATACCACACCAACACCATTTTCTGCATAGAGGTTAGCTGGATTCCGTTGCACAACTTTTGTGTACAGTTCTTTGGCCTTCTCTAAATGTGTAACTTCCAACTTAGGAGCTCTTTTCTCATTGTGAATGGCTGCCAAGCAGTTCCAATTTCCTAAACAAACTGCGGCATAAGAATCGGTCCCATCAGTTGCATCTTTAGCAGCCCGGAAGGTTCCCTTTACCTTGACCCATTCGTCATACTTAAGCTCCAAGTCACCAAGCATTAGCAAAGCATCTTGGCACTTGTCATCTACCTTCAGAGCATCACCAATCAGTTCGATGAGGAGTTGAATATTATTTCGAGCTTTTGCAATGGCAGTGAGCCTCAGATAAGCATTTGTATAGTCCGGATCCTCGCCTGGGTTGGGCTGTAAGTATTGGTTTTGTACTTATATGGGCTGTTAGCTAAGTGGGCTTGCTTCACCAATTCATTCATGTCTTTCAAGTGTTGGGCCAACTCCCTTGTATGACCTAACCCCAAGGGCTTTATCACTCTGACCTCAGTCCCCATTACTGGTTCCAGCCCCTTAAAAAATTGTTTTCCATCACCCCTTCAGAATTTGCCAACAATGGAGTTGCAAGCACCACTAAAATCGGCTTTTCCAAAATACAACCTCGTTCTTCTGCCTTCCCTGGGTCTTCTCTGCGGTTATGGGCCTTATGGCTATCAGTTATTACCCCAATTTCATCTTGTTCAAGCAGTGAAGCTGCCTGACTTTTTTCTTCCCTAGCTTGTCCCATTTTTTCCATCATCAATTTCCTATTTTCCATATTTGCAGCCGCCTCATCCGACTTAGGCAAAATTTCACAAGCAACAGTGTGCTCCAGTGAGTTCTCTCCCACTAATATAGTGTCTATTAGGACTTCATAACCAGTCGCATGTGTGCACAAAATTTCGGAGTTGCGAGTCCGGCTATTTGAATTAATTTTGTGTTCAGTCCCATACTGGGTCATTCCAACAACCTCCAGCTGCGTTAACCTACCTTCCCGAGCTTGTTCTGATTCATCTCTAACACCAGCCTTCAACTGCAATGGAAGTTTTGCAATTTGACGTTCCTCCTCTTTCTCCTCTGACGGTGATGGCGATGGAGATGGAGACACCCGTTCTTTTCCGTTGATGGAAGGCCTGATTCCAGCAGATGCTCCGATTTTGGTAAAGAAATTTGGGGATGTAGGGGGCCTGTAACGTGATTGGAAGGGAAGAATGATATTGGCTTGGATTGGTGTTAATATGGGTTTACCTCTTAATGGGCCCAGTGCAGTCTAATGAATCTGGGTCATGGAAAGTTTATCCTCCATTCTTTGGGCCAACTCCAAATTCAAGCCCACTTGTTTGTTTATATGAATTTCAATCGTGTCTGCTAGTCCATTGATATAGTTTGCTTCCACTTTCTTCTTCTCAGGATTCAGCCCATTCACAGAGACACCATCTACGGTATGTTCCAATCCCTTCCCCACCTCCGGCGATGGTTCTGGACACCTTTCCTCCTCATTCAGTCCACCTAGGAATTTCTCTTCATTGCTCTTCTCCTGCACCCGCGATTTCCCAGCAACTTCTTCCAAATCCTGTTGCATTTTTGCTATCACGGAATCGAACTTCTCCATTATTGCAGACATCGCCGCCTTAATATCTGATTTCAGCTCGTCATGTACCTCTAGCTGATGTCCCTCCATTTTTGTGTCCAACTTGCGTACTGGAATTTCTTCCACCATGGAGACCTTCTCGTAAAACTGATCCCGCAACAAACACTTCAATTCTTCCTAAGTTTGAATCGGCCAACAGCTTTTAATCCATAAAAACCACTCCCGAGCTTCACCGCACCAACATGCCGTAGCTGCTTCCACTTTTTCCCACTCTGACAATTGATTTCTTGCGAATTTTTCATGTGCCTTCGTTAGCCATCAATCTGGATAGCCATCATAGAATATTGATATGTCTAGTCT
>CAIGRS010112028.1:0-10322 GCA_903798395.1 Fraxinus floribunda
AGCCTCCTTGCCACTTCCTGATGCGATGAAAGCGTCAATCCGCCCGAATATTGTGACATCTGTTTACGGTCAAATCTCTAAGAATGCTCGTCAGCCTTACGCCGTGTCGAAGCGCGCCGACCACCAGACCTCGACTGAGTTATGGGGTACTAGCCGTGTCGCGTATCCCCCGTGTTCCCGGAGGTGGTACTCACCGTACCGGACAGGGTGCATTTGGGAACATGTGCAGTGGAGGTCGCATGTTTGCTCCTACCAAGAGTTGGCGCTGTTGGCATAGGGCAATGAATGTTACACAGAAGCGCCATGCTGTGGTTCCGGCTATTGCAGCATATGTTGTGCCCTCACCAGTAATTGCCCGTGGACATCGTATTGAGGAGGTTCCCGAGTTGCCTATGGTTGTTTCTGATTCGACTGAGGCGCTGGAGAAAACAAATGCTGCTATTAAAATCCTTAAGCAAATTGGAGCTTATCCCGACGCTGAGAAGGCTAAGGAAAGTCCTGGCATTCGTGCTGGAAAGGGTAAAATGCGCAACCGCCGCTACATTTCCAGGAAAGGCCCTCTGATTGTGTACGGTACTGAGGGTGTAAAGCTTGTGAAGGCATTCCGTAACATCACTGGTGTTGAGGTCGCTCATGTGTCCCGACTTAATCTTCTTAAATTGGCTCCTGGAGGTCATCTTGGGAGGTTCATCATTTGGACCAAGTTTGCTTTTGAGAAATTAGACGAGATTTATGAAACTTTCGACAAACCATCTGAAAAGAAGAATGGATATGTGTTGCCGAGGGCTTGTAAAGAATTGGAATTCTAATGACAACCAAGCTCTAGAAAAACTGGATGCAAATGACTTGAAATTTATTGAATAAAACATGGCTATTAAATAGCTTACAACTTTAACAAACAAAGCTAAAAACCAGCTCACGTTTTGGCTACAAGTAGCCTCAATGAGATTTATTTGACTCAACTAAAACCCTTCTGAATAGGGCTTATCCAATTGAAAGTAAATGACCCTAAAGACTCGGACAAACCTACAGACCACTTCATTCTCTCCCTTAAGCTAAACACAGTGAAAACTTGTTTAGCTTACATTTCCAACTTCACACATTCCCATCATGCTTCTGAGTTTAACAAAAGCCTCAGACTTGAGAGGTTTTGTCATAATGTCTACAATCTGTTCAGTACTGCCACAATGTAATAAAGCAATGCATCCTTCTTTAGTTAAATCTCTAAGAAAATGATACCTCAATCGAATGTGTTTACTGCGGCCATGCAAAATAGGGTTTCTTGAGAGCTTGATGGTTGATGTGTTATCAAACATGATGCTTGTACATTCTTCTTCTTCATGACCAAGCTACTTCAAAATCCATTTCAACCAGATTGCTTGACATGCACTGGTTGCAGCTGCCACAAATTATGCTTCTGTAGTTGATAGGGTGACAATAGGTTGTTTCTTTGAACTCCAAGATATGGCTCCTAAGCTTAGCAGAAAAACGTAACCACTGGTGCTTTTGTTGTCTTCTACATCTCCGGCGTAATCACTATCAATGAATACCTTGAGCTTGTTGTCCGTCCCATGCTTGTAGTATATCCCAAAGTCCACAATTCCCTTCAAATAACGCAGTGCTCTTTTTGCTGCTTACATGTGCATTTCGGTTGGACTTGACATGTATCTGCTTAGAAGACTTGTGATGAACATTAAGTCTGGTCTGGTAGACGTCAGATAGAATAGGATGCCCACAAGCTGCTTGAAAAATGTTCCATCCACTGCAACTCCATGCCTATCTTTTTCTATCTTTGAGCCTGGTACAATTGGTGTGCCTACCATCTTACTTTCCAACATGCTAAACTTCTTCAAAACCTCCAGTGCATACCTCTTTTGATAGATGAATATCTCACCACTCTTTTGCAACACTTCTATGCCAAGAAAGTAACCCATACTTCCCATATTCGTCATGTCAAACTCTTTCATCATTGTCCTTTTGAAATCAAACAAAAAATGTGCACAATCACCAGTAAAGATCAAATCATCTACATAGACACTTACAATGATCATGTGGCCTTCTCTGCTCTGTTTTGTGAACAATGTTTGCTCACTTGCACATCTTTGAAACCCTTTCTTCATGAAGTATGCTTCAATTTTACTAAATCAAGCTCGAGGGGCTTGTTTCAAGTCGTACAAGGCTTTATGCAGTTGATACATCATATGTTCCTTCCTTTTCTGTTCATAGCCTCTAGGTTGCGTAACATACACCTTTTCATTCAGCTTCCCATGTAGAAAGGCAGATTTTACATCGAGTTGGAAGATCCTCCATTTCTTGTATGTAGCTAAAGCAATGATGGTTCTGACAGTGTCTAATCTGGCTACAGGCGCAAATACTTCCGAGTAGTCAAACTCCTTCTCTATGAGAATACCCCTTTGCCACAAGACGAGCTTTATACTTGATTACTTCTCCATGCTCATCTCGTTTGGTTTGGTTTTATAGATCCACTTAACTCCAACTTTCCGAGCACTACTAGGTAATTCTGTAGAATCCAGGTTTTGTTCTTTTCAATAGACTGAATTTCGTTGTCCATAGCCTGCCTCCATTTTTTCTCCTTGACTGCATCTTCATAAAAAAAATGGATCTTCAAAGTCACCTACCACCATATAAGCTGCTGCCTCTGTTTCTTCTTCTTCACTCAAGCCTTCTCCACTCACATAGTCTCCCATCCACACTAGTTGTCTTCTTTCTTTTCTATGGGCTGTATTGCTGGTCCCTTCTCCATTCCTAACACTACTAGTTTCCCTTCATACATTGTTGTCACCATTGTCATCCTCACTATCAAACTCCTTATCAACTTCTACCCCCTTACCATCAACCTGTCTTCTCTGCTCCCCCTCACTAAAATCATCGTCACCCCAAACAAGTTCTGTCTCTATTTGCTCCTTAAAGTTTGTACCCTAATCCCAACTCTTCTCTTCCTCAAATATAACATCCTTACTCACTATTATCCTCTTAGTCTTAGGATCAAACAATTGATAACCCTTAGACTCGTTACTCACTCCTAACATAACACAAGGAAAACTTTTAACATCTAATTTACCTTGTTTTGCTTCTGGAATATGAACATGTGCTACGTAGCCCCAAACTCAAAGATGTTCAACTGATGGCTTGATTCTGCTCCAAGCTTCTTATGGTGTGATGTTCTTCACAGCTAGAGTGGGACACTGATTTAGTAAATAAAAGGTCTAGTTCACAGCTTCGGTCTAGAAAGGCTTTGGAACATTCTTAGCATTGAGCATGCACCTCACCATGTTCATAACCGTTCTGTTTTTCCTCTCGGCAACCCCGTTTTGGTGTGGTGTATAGGCTGTAGTAAGCTGCCTCTTTATCCCTCGTTCTTCACAAAAAACCTTGAAATTGAGAGAAGTGAACTCTCCACCTCGGTCAGTCCTCAAGCACTTGATGAACTATTCAGCTTCCTTCTCTACCACTTTTTTGAAATTCTTAAAACTCTCCAAAGCTTCAGACTTCTCAGACAATAAATAAACCTAGCCTTTACGACTAAAATCATCGATAAAGCACAAGAGATACCTCTTCCCGCTGTTTGAAATTGGTTCTATTGGACCACAAATGTCTGCGTGTATTAGCTCCAAGATCTTGCTAGCACACCATTCACCCTTCTTTGGAATTGCATTCCTCGGTTGCTTGCCAGTGAAGCAATCTGTGCAAGTAACACTTTTAGTTTCCAGCTGAGGTAATCCATGCACCATTTTCTTCGTTTGCACGTCTAGAGGCCCTTGTAACTCAAATGGCCATACCTTTGGTGCCATAGGTAGGTGAGGTCGGAGGTGGTGTGAAGACATTCTGTTGTCATAGAACTTGAGTTGCTGGAACTTCCATTTAGAATAACGAACATACGATTGGCACTCATTTGTGTGTGCGCAATCAAACCTCTATATGGATGTTAAATGTTGCACACGCATTCTTAATAAGGATGGCTAAACCCTTTTCATGCAACTGTCCTACACTTAGTAGATTGTTCCTTAGCTCAAGAACGTAGTACACATCTTGTACAATGAAGTTAGTGCCATTGAATACTAGTTTGACACACCCTTTTCCAGCAACTGTCATTCTTGAGTTATTCCCACATTTAACAGAGTGTTTGAGACCTTCAACCATATTCGAAAACATACCTTTGTCACCACACATGTGATTAGAACAGCCCGAGTCCAAGAACCATGCATCATTCATTTTAGCTTCATTCTCTCCCACATAAGCCATAAGCAGCAACTCTTCTTCCTCATCCAGCTCTGCATAGTTTGATCCTTGTTCCATTTTGGACATTCATACTGAAAATGTCCCAAATTATGACATTTGAAGCATTCCACAGTGGCTTTAGTGAAAGCTTGGTGTCCTCTGCCTAGGCCTCTACCTTGAAAAGCTCATCTTCTTCTTCCCCTACTGCTTTCAACTTTGAGTGCTTGATCACCTCCATCTTGACTGACCCTTTTAAACTTTTGTTCATGAACCAGCAGTGAGCTTTGGAGCTCATCAATAGACATTGCTCATGTATCCTTTGATTCTTCGATTGACACTACAACATATGTGAACCTCTCTGTCAATGTGCGAAGAATTTTCTCCACCACCTTTGAATCTGGCATATCCTCCCCATTACTTATTTGCCACTGCCATTACTTTGGCAAAGTATTCTGTAATGGTTTCAGCCTTCTTCATTTCGAGCACTTCAAAGTCCCTTCTGAGTGAATTGAGTAAGGACATCTTCACGCGATCATTCCCTCCAAACTTTCCCTTTAGAGAATCCCAAACTATCTTGGACGTGCGTCTGTCCAAAACTTGCTCAAAGATGGCTCTGAAAAGGAATGTTTTACCTTGTGATCCTTCGTGCGTGCATTCTCAAGCTCCTCCTGCTGTGTGTCATTCAGCACTGTCTCTACTTGTGGCTCTTCAAAACCATTCCCGACAAGACTCCATAAACCCTTTGCGCGCAGAAGATTCTCCATCAACTCACTCCAATGGTCATAATGCTGACCATCGAAATGAGGGATCTTTGCTGAAACCTTCTCCTCATTCATCTCTGACTCTTTTCTCTCTTTCTTTCTAAGCAAGGCTGTGGCTTACTTTGTCTAGAGCAAGCCCTGTATCAAGCTCTGATACCAATTTGTAGAGAATTGGAATTCTAATGACAACCAAACTCTAGAAAAATTGGATGCAAATGACTTAAAATTTATTGAATAAAACATGGCTATTAAATAGCTTACAACTTTAACAAACAAACCTAAAAACCAGCTCACGTTTTGGATACAGGCAGCCTCGATGAGATTTATTTGACTCAACCAAAACCCTCCTGAATAGGGCTTAACCAACTGAAAGTAAATGACCCTAAAGACTCGGACAAACCTACAGACTACTTCAGGGCCAAGATGGTAAATGCTGATCTGGCTAGGATCATTAACTTCGATGAAGTACAGTCTATCGTGAAGCCAATCAAGAAGGAGATCAAGAGGGCTCCATTGAAGAAGAACCCGCTGAAGAACCTGAATGTCATGTTGAAGCTTAACCCCTATGCTAAGGCTGCAAGGATGATGGCACTCTTGGCTGAAGCATAACTTGTTAAGGCGAAGCAGGAGAAGCTCGACATGAAGAGAAAGCAAACCACCAAGGTACTGTTGTCTTTACTTTTTATTTGGTTATGGATGTTACAGATTAGTTTGTCAACTGAACATTCTTCTAATTATCTTCTGCTGCAATATTTAATTAGACCTTGTTTATACTATAATGATTACACCTTTTTTTTAAAAAAAAAAAATTGTGCACACATTCTCTGATTAGTCATCAGAAGTTCTATTCCACAACATATATCTGTAAATAGGTAAAATATAGTTTTAGTAAAAGAATTGATTTAAAAAATTTTCTCTTATTTTTAATAAGAGTATACAGCTACTAAGGAAACATTCTCACATGTATGAGTAAAAAAACGAAGGTATAATCATCTAAGGCTAATTATGCTTAAATGAAGATACAAGTGAAGATTGTACCTTAATCAAATCAAGTGCCTATATTGACTGTTGATGCTGATATGATAGAAGATTGTGATTAATGACCCCAATAAAGGAACTTAGGTACAGTTATGCCGTGAACAGCCAACCATCTTACTGTAAAATTATGGATAGATTCGATTTATAGTATTTGGATTCGTTCTTGATTTTCATTTTGTGTTGGTATCATGAGATAGTTCGTGTACTATTTCAATTCAAACTCTTAATTTCAGTTATCTTCATTATGAAATGTTGAATTCAAGTTCGAAAAATTCTGTACACAATCATATTCATAATATTATTTCGACACAGGAAAATATTTTTCTTCTTTTATATTTTTTTTTCATGTATTTACAAAAAACTGCACTTCGTTGTGTTGTAATGGTTCTGAATTTCGAACAATTTCTGATATTCTTTGTTTTGTTGTGCTGCTATGTCATCTGTGACATTGTACTGAAATTGAGAAAGATATCAAAATCTGGAGTTTCTTTTTGTATATTATTTGGACCATCCAATCTGCAAGGACCATGATTTGGAATTGTTTGATCGGCTTTCTCTTGAAATAATCTCAAAGTCTTGCCTCCATTTGTTTTATGGTTGCTATCATTTGTAGGAAGAGGCTTCTGCAATTAAAGCAACTAGCAAGACATGGTACAAGACTATGATCTCAAATAGCGATTACACAGAATTTGAGAACTTCTCAAAGTGGTTGGGCGCCTCCCGGTGATTTTACTGTGTTTGAAATCTCTTGGAATCTATTTTGTTTACTTTCGTGATTTTGGATTTTAAGACCTGAAGGTGATCATATGGAAGGGGGAATTAGAGCAATAACTTTTCTTCATTTAAGTCATCATATTTCCCTTCTTTGTAATTTGGTATCTGAGTTTATGGCTAGTTTGAGAAATTTTGGTCAAGATGTGTTAAAAGGATATTATAGAGCATCTTGTTATTGATGGTACTTTTGTGATCCACTTTTGGTTGTGGCTTCTATGTGGTATCTAGCATCCTTGACAGTTTTGGGGGGCTGATGTCTTGAACAACTTCCAATTCTCCTTGCCCAAAACTTGGTCAGATTTTGTTGACAACCTATGGAGTTGATGGCTAACCATGAATTTTAACCTTTGCTAACACAGACAACACTGGCACAAGAAGCAATAGAGAACTGAAAAATTCACACTCAGTTCTCAACCATAGTTGAAGGTCTCGACTAGATTAGATGGCAATGAATAGCACATTCAGTTAAATAAATAGTCATATATAGAAATAACTCTCTTTATCAACATCAAGAGTGAGTATGTGAATTGTCCCAGCGTCAAAAGTAGAATAATATGATTCCCTTGCAAAGAGAGAACAATATTAGATGTTTGAGATGCGACTATGCATGTTGCTAGTCGATAGACTTCCAAAAAATTGGTCTGTTACCGTAACAATTAAATGCTGTCTTAGTGATGATAGATTTTTTCATGAATGTTTAATAGTTGATTGAAACATTGATAATTCTATTTGATGACTGGCCAACTTTGAGATGCGAATCTGTCTTCTTCTTTTTTTTTCTCTGGTCGACCCCTGATAAAACCTCAACTAATTGTTATTGTTCATCTTCCTTTTGATTTAAGATGATTGCTTAAAAAGATGCTATATTTTTTAATCTATGGATCAATTAGTTGTGGGATTTCGGATTTGTCAAGAATTCTGTCAATTGTTTTAATATGTTAACTATAATGAAGAGGAACACACTCAAAATAGAGAAGTGGGACAATACGAACTTCAAATTAAAAAAAGATAGTGACAAAAGAAAAGGTGCAGCAACCACCAAATCATTGAAGCCAAACAAGAGGGCAGAATATATAATGAAGTTGTACTTTCCATCTCCACCCCCAAACAAACGTCCTGATAATCTATCTTATCACTTCCCCAACTCCAAGCCCCTCCCTATTCAAAATTTGATCAAACCCATATTTTCAGCTATCTCCATCAACCCAAATGGATAAATCACGCACATTAAACCATCACCACCACCACCCTCATTATTATCACCATCCACCTCTAGCCATTTCCATTAACTACTCTCCATTAGGTTTTACCACCACCACCTCTAAACCTCCGTTATTTCGAATTACCTTCCTCACCACAGCCACCAACAGGAGAAAGTTTTCCAATTCCCGAGATCAAATAATCCTCATACTTCAACAAAGGAAAACTGAAGAGGCATGGCTAGTTTACACATAATATGCAGACCTCCCCTGTCCCAGCTGCTTAAGTTGTTTGGTCTACAATTATCCTATCAAAATACCAACATGGGACTAACCAGGGCCCAGTCCATCATCCAACGCCTCCGGCAGGAGCAGTAGCTCCACCACCAGGATGCTAATTCCCTCAGCCTCCTCATGGTGGCAGCCGCTAATGGCAGGCACACCCTCTACGCCACCTCCATTATCAAGTCCATACTTAAGTCGGGTATCTCCCCCATGTTAAGTCATGAACTGCTGTAACAACCCAATTCAATTCGTGACCAGAGGGATCTGTGAATTTGCGGATTCTGAGATGGTTATGGACTCGAGGTTAGACACAGTTGCTTACAATGATGTGCTCAATGCTTGTGCCAATCTTAGTGCACCAAGAATTTTATGCAACTGTTTGACGAAATACCAGAATTTGGATGTGAGCCAAATTCTTTGACACATACGTCATGATCAAGCTCTGTGCTAGAGTCGAAAGGAAATATTTGCTTGTGTTTGTTTTGGAGAGGATAATAGAAAAGGGGATACCTTTATGTATGACAACATTGCATTCTCTTGTTGCAGCTCATGTCAATTTGGTAATTTGGAGACTGCAAAGCAAATGATTCGGGCAATTAGCGAAGGGAAGAAAGATATTTGCAAGATTCTAAGGGAGTTGAATTTTGAGGACCAGTATGAAGATGGTGCATCTGGGAAATTGGGAAATGAAAGTAAGTGTTTGAGAAATTACTTCCCAATTCGATTGATCCTAGTAAGAATGAACCTCCAGAGTTACCTGAAGGGATTGCACCTGACTCGAGAATTTACACAACCTTAACAAAAGGTTATAAGAAAGTGGGACGTGTTACTGACATGGTAAGAATGCTTGAAGCCATGAGGCACCAAGAAAATAGAACAGGTCATCCAGACCATGTTACTTACATGACAATTATTTCTGCTTTCGTGAAAGCTAGATCTATGGACAAAGCACGACAGGTGCTTGTTGAGATGGCCAGAATTCGTGTGCCTGCTAATTTGATTATTTATAATGTTACTCCTGAAAGGTTACTTCAGCAATTGCAGATTGATAAGGCAGAGGAGTTGATACAAGAGATGATTAGCGATGTAGGGATTGAACCTGAAGTGGTTTCTTATAACACGTTGATTGATGAATGTATACTTGTTAATGACAGTGCTGGGCCGCTTGCTTTCTCCAATGAGATGCGATAAAGAGGTATTGCTCCTACTAAAATCCAGTTATACCACCTTGATGAAAGCTTTTGCCTTGTCTGGTCAACCAAAGCTAGCTAACAAAGTCTTTGATGAAGTGCTTAATGATCATTGAGTGAAAGTTGATTTAGTTTCCTAGAATATGTCGGGCGAAGGTTATTCTAAAGACTGTTTGATGAAGCTAAAATTATAATTCAGAGGATGAAAGATACCGGCTTCTATCCAAATGCGGCCACGTACGAAAGTCTTGCCAACGGGATTGCATTTGCCAGAAAGCAGGGAGAAGCCCTTCTTCTCTGGAATGAAATAAAGGAGAGGTGTGGAATGGAAAAGGAATGAGAAGAGCCTAATTCTTCTTCAGTTCCCCCACCCTTGATACCCGATGAACGACACTTGGATACTCTAGCTGATATTTGTGCAAGGGCAGCTTCTTTAGGAAAGCTTTGGAGATTGTTGCTTGCTTTTAAGAGCACGGAATACTTCCAAATAAGACCAAGTCAAGAGAATACATGTGGTAATGCATTCAAGGATGTTTACAAGTACGCACGCCTCGAGAGCTAGAAAGGACAGAAGAAGGGAAAGGAAAAGAGCAGCCGAGGCTGTCATGTTTTGTTAGGATTGCCTGATTCTTATTATGGGAGTGGAGGAGGCTTGACCCAGTAGATGAAGATGAACATGATACTAAAGGTGAAGACTTGACCCAGCAGATGAAGATGAATATCTACACTACGATACTGTTCAGTGTTCATGCAGGAGTAGTTGAATTTAGGGCTGTAAGCAAAAACCGCAAAACCGGAAAACCAAACTGATACCGCATTTTAAAAACCGTCGATTT
>CAIGRS010112033.1:0-10763 GCA_903798395.1 Fraxinus floribunda
ATTTAGTCAAAATTTACAATTTCATAAAAATCTCTTTGAATTCCTTTACTTTAGGTTAAGGTCGAGATAAATAACATCTAAACTCCTCAATTTTCGTGGGAACGATACTTGGACTTTAAAACCTATTTTTATTACTTGAACGATCCATACACTTGTCGAACACTTTCTCGACGTGTCAATTAACAAGAAAGTTGTTTTTAATTTAAAGAAAATCAATGTTTTCCCTTGAGGACAAACATATGTTCGGTAGGATTTAAGAAGACAAAATGTCAAGATTGGCACATTGAAGGCGGAAAGGGCAAAAAATTAAGCCTATTTAAGGCATCAATATCTCGAATTAGTATTCAATGCATTACTTTCTCTATCATGTGAATAATCACACAGCCTAGTTTACCATAGTAAAGCAAACTCCTCCACCCACTTAGTTTTATCAAAACACTTCCTGTGAAAGCATTCGAAACACATTGTTTGTTTCGAAGAAAGATATTTCTATTATCCTTTTAGAAATTGTATTGAACTTTCAAATCTGCCCGTCTGAAAAAACATGTATAAGTTTGTCTACTTAATTTGTTGATCACCCTTTTTAGAGTTTGAATTTTTCTGACTCAAAATTGGATCGTTTCACTTTCAGGAAAATCCAAGAATTTTCAGATTTTTGTTATTTATTCTCGGTAAATTTATGCATTTAAATATTAGGTTCAACTTACGTATAGGTAAAGAAAGTGCACAAAGGTTGGATGAAGAATAAGAAAGAAAAACATACTAAAATCTTTCTCATTTTATTGAAGCATGATTAAGTTTCCATTGTACAGGTAGAGAAATAGATTTAGCATAAAAGAATTGTTGAAGTATGACCCAAATTCTATTAGGTATTGGTGTTTTGGTTGAGTGGGACTTGAAGAGGTTAAATTATGGAACCGGAAGAAAAAGTCGATGCATTCTTGCTCGTTGTCCGCCTGGATCCCACTCGAGCACTCAAAACAGGATCGACGCTTACTTGGTGTCGATTGTCGCCTGCCTAGCGCTCGAGTGGCAGTTTTTTTCCGGCTCAAGCATGTTTCACATTTTAACATGCACTCTAGTCCTTATAAAACTCTGTGCTTGGGGGTTTTTTATAAAAGAACCATGAGTAAACTTAATTTAATGTACATAAGCCATGAGAGATCTTTAAGATCTTATGTAAACAACATTCATTATTGATCATAGTGAAATACTCCTTTGTCCGTGATTTTGTCCCATTTTGGGTTTCCATGTAAAATCTTGATGTTCTTTTGTGATTGATTTATTTATTTCATCTCTGAAATTTCTTACTTTATTCACAACAAAACTAGTATCAAAGTAAGGTTGATATTCCACATGGCAACAGTGAAATATGATACACGTTCGCTATGAAAGTGCAAAAAACAAGGGCACGGGTCGCGTTCAAATAATAAAGTTGACATTTTGAGTTCGAATTGTCGATCCCCTGAGAAATGTATACTTTCGATTACACAACTTTAATCAATTTAATTCTAACAATAAGACCAAACACAATAAAATTATGATTTTAAAAAATAAGGAAACTAACTAAAATTATATAAAATATGAAAATAAAAACCCCAGAAAGTTTTGAGGAAAATGTGGTTGGGTTTCATAGTTTCGCTTAACTGTCGCCTAATTAATTTCTCCACAAATCAATTAATAAATTACTGATTTACAATATTTGACCCGAATTTTCAATTTTAGCTAATTACCTTTCTTGAGAGAAATTAACCTTATTTAATTGGTTCAACCTTCCATATCTTTATGTCAATTAAAATCAAACAACCACATTAAATATTTGTGAAAATAGCTCAGTAGGTCACCTAAGATTAGTAGTACATTTCTATCCCCTCTACAAACTTAGGATATTTACTATTTGGTATAAAATGTACAATCTTCTCTCGAACAATGTACAAATCACCAAACTCAATCATGTAATGGCCAAATATATGAAAGGCATTCGATACAATAATAAATACACATGAAAATAAGTATTTTAACATTAAAGAGCAAATACTAAAATTAATTAAAGTTAAGTTAAACTACTACCATAAATCTCAACACAAAAAAATTAGTCCATATTATATATATATAATAACAAAGGAGAGTATTCATAACATTCATTACAAATTTGGAGAAAAATGAATTAAATACAAGAGAAGAGATAGAACGCCCTTTGATTGGTTTTTAATGATGATAAAACCCTTATTCTTGATTTTCCCAAAAACATCTCCAACTCCTTGATTGAATCTCCTTTGTTGTGCTCTAATTTCCCACAAAAATACCAAGAAATTGAGAAGGAAAAGAAAAGAAAATTAAAAGAAAGGTGAAAGAAAAGAAAAATGAAAGAGATGAAACCGGCCAAAGACCCCAGTGAAGCAGCTGCCCCATTTTTCCTGTTCAAAAAAACCACAATGAAAGAGGTGATACCAGCTAAAGCCCTAGGTTTTGGAGGAAAAAAAAATAGTCCCCTAGTTTCTTTTTTAATTAAATTCCGTGCCTAGGCACCAACTTTCTATTTCAAATTCCTTTTTCTTTTTCTTTTTTCATTTTGTTTTTGTACACTAGTCCTCTAGCAATTTTCACTCAAGGTCCCTCAACTTTGATCTTGTAAAATTTGATCCTCATATCTTAACTTCCATATCAATTTTGCCCTCCATTAATTGCACTCCAAGGTCCTTCAATGGTTGACATCTGCACTTTAGTTCCAAATTCATAATTTTGTACCTTTGTTTGTCCATTTTCACTCTGTTTTGCTTTGTTCTCTTTCCATTTGGAGTTTATGACCCATAAAAGTCAAAATTACCTAATTATGGCTCGACATCTGCTCTTTTAATCAATAATAAGCGTATTTAGATATTAAATAAGTGTACAAAAATACACATATCAATTCCCGTTATTGGATCGCAACACGAGATTTTCTCTATGGCAAGTGAAGATTCACGATGTTTTTGTGCAAATGAATTTGAATGATACCTTGTTAGATTTTGACAAGATGCGTTCAACCTGGACGCTTGATGAAAAGCAGCATAGAGATTGAAAAAGTCTCGTCACAAATCCATCTACACCTATCAATCACATCTTCAGTATATTCTTAAGGAGAAGAGTGCCACTGCACTGTGGCTAAGACTGAAATAGCTTAGTATAACAAAGAGTTTGACCAATAAGTTTTACTTGAAACAACGCTTGTATTCTCACCAAATGTCTAAAGGTACATCGAAAATATTATGAGGAGGATCTTATGTTGATGTTGTTATGTTCATTGTTGCTTTTGTATTCGACATTTAGATATACTATCCTCTATAGTCGTGATACTCTCACTGCAGACGAGTTCTATAATGTTTTATTGCCAAAAGAAAAGTTAAACCATGTTGTAGTAGGATCTAGGAATCGGGTTGAAGGCCTGGTTATTCGTAAAAGGAACCGAGATAGGAATTTTGGTAGAAATGTGAGGGATAAATCAAAGTCTCAACATACAAAGAAAGTATATCCCTTTTACAAAAAGAAGGGACACATTAGAGTTGATTGCTACAAATTGAAAAACAAAAGGGGTGATGCTATTAGTGATAAGGAAAAGCAGCTTGAAAATATAGTAAAGGTTAATGTTATGGAAGATGGGTAAAGTAAATGAGAACTCCTTGTGATTTCTAATGGAGATTCCAAACCTTGTGAGGAATGTGTTCTAGAGGTGCTTTGATTATGGGAAACAACGTGCCTTGAAAAATATTTGGAGTTGGTTCAGTCAAGATCATAGTGTTTGATGGGGCTATTAGAACATTTACTAATGAAAGGCATGTTTCAGAATTGAAGAGAAATCTCATATATTTGAGTACACTTGACTCAAAGGGTTGTAGATACACTAGTAAAGGTGGAGTTTTGAAGGTGAGTAGGGGAGCTCTAGTTGTCATGAAGAGACATAAAAGCTCCAATCAATTGTACATTTTGCAGAGTTCTACACTTATAGGGAATACAACAGTTACTATTTCTTCCTTGACAAATAAAGAAGTTAGAAACCTTTGGCATAGACAACTTGGGCATATAAGTCAGAATGACATTGCAGAATTCAGTAGGAGGGGACTTCTTGATGGGAAAAAACTAATAATATGATGTTTTGTGAGCATTATGACTTTGGAAAATAGAAAATGGCCAGACTCACCAAAGAGAGGCACAACACGAAGGGAACACTCAAGTATATCCATTCAGATCTTTGGTGATCGGCGAGAATGCCTTATAAATGATTTATTTATTACTTGTTGATATTGATTAAGGATTTCTCCATAAAGACATAGGTATTCTTCTTGAAACAAAAGTGCAACGTGTATACAACCTTCAATAAGTGGAAAAAAATGATTAAAAAATAGATTGAAAAGTAGGTGAAATGTTTATGCATAGATAATAGGTTGGAATTTTGTTTAGATGAATTCAATAGCTTTTGCAGGCCGAGGGCATCTAGAGACACTTGATAGAGCCTGGATCTCAGCAGCAAAGTAGTATAGCAGAATGGATGATTAGAACATTGATGGAAAAGGTTTACTTAAAGACTTTTTGAGCTGAAGTTGCTATTACAATTTGTTTTCTGATTAACTGCTTACCCCTCAATTACCATTGAAAAAAAGATATCAGAAGATGTATAGTCTGGTAAACCTCATATTATTCCAATTTGAAGATATTTGGCGTGTGCTTATGCTCATATGGATTATGGGAAGTTAGAAACTAGGTCTAAAAAGTGCATCTTTCTTGGGTTAAATCAGATGTAAAGGGTTATTAGTTATGGTGTCCAGAAATAGGAAATGTAGTGGTTAGTAGAGATGTAGTATTTAATGAACTTTCAATAATTCAAAATTTGTCTCTTGGAAATTCTGGTAAAACTAAGCAATAGAATTAAAATACCTAGGCGAGGTTGGAAATTAGTTTAGAAGAGAAAAAAGAGGCTTTAAATCAGTCTAGTTTAGAGTTAGAGGAAAGTAATACTTTGCCCAATTAACCTCTACCACCAGTAGAACCACAGTATTCTATAGTAATGGATAGACGATGTAGAGATATTAGATATCTCCAAAAGTATGTAGAGACAGACTTGGTAGCTTTTGCATTAGTTATGGCTAACAGTATTAACTCGACTAAAGAGTCTGCTACATATGCAGAAGCAGTTAGTTGTAGTGATTCTAGCATATGATTGCTTTTCAATGCAGGAAGAGATTGAGCCACTTAATAAAATTAGCACATGAGATTTGGTGAAATTACCCAATCAAAATAAGGTTGTTCACTATAGGTGGGTATTTAAAGGAAATGAAGGTACATCGAGAGCTGAAGATGCTAGATATAAGGCCATATTGGTAGCTAAGTGTTACAATCACAGTCCAAGGGTAGACCTGCACAAAGGTATCTTACCTTGATTAATGAAACGAGGTTTTGATAATAAAAATATACTTAGAATTTGCAGCTCTTTTATATGAAAATTGTGAGACATTGACACACTATTTATAGGAAAAAATAGTAGTTGAGTCATAGTATAATTGTAATAAATATCATGTTTATCCAATGTGATAAGAATTTGTTATAATGATTGGTTGTAACTAAAAGTTTGATAGATCAAATCATCTTAAGGATAAACATGACTAATATTATAAAATATTATCTTGCAAAATATTCAAATACACGCGCACAACCAAGCTGAAAAACATAATATGTATGGTTAATCCCCTTTTAAATATAAACGTGATTATATAATATTATATTATTTTCTTTTACTAATTATCTTAAAAGATACCTTTTTACAAAATAAAATAATACATATTAATCATGCTTCTTTGAATTGAAATAACTTTGGCTTAACTCATCTGATCTTATATTTTCTCGAGTTCAATCTACTTTATTTAATGCGAGATACAAAATGGGTTCGAGGTTGATATATTTTTGGTCACTCTATCAAAAACAAAGTATTTGGCCCAAAAACATANATGCGGGCTACAAAATGAGTCCAATATTGATATACTTTTGGTCACTCAGTTAAAAACCAAGTATTTGGCCCAAAAATATAAGAATTTAAAAGTTTATTTTAGTCCCTCAACTTTCAAAATAATAAAACATAATATATAGAACAAATAATTTTTTATTATGAAATTTTCGGGGTGTTACAATCTCCCCTCCTTAAAAAAAAATAAAAAAATAAAAAAATCGTCCTCAAAATTACTAATTATCTTAAAAGGTACCTTTTTACAAAATAAAATAATACATATTAATCATGCTTCTTTGAATTGAAATAACTTGGGTGCAATGAAGTTGGAACCTTATAGTTTCAAGAACTCACTCAATGGAAAATTATGTTTCTTAGAAACATGAATGATGTAATGTAGATCTTTTATTTAATCTCTTATAATTCCTTTGTGTTTAGAGGAAAGAGCATTGGTGGTGGCAAAGGCTGTATTGATTATCTTGTCAAAGGTTCATCTAGAAAAGTTCCACGAGACCTTATTGATGAATTGAAGGCCATCTGTCAAGTACTTCCTTTCTCACCCCTCTGGTTAAGCTATTGAGTTGCAGTTCCATTTTGATATTAATCTAATAGTTATTGTTTTCTCCAACACGATAAAAGAATCTTTTCTTCAATCTTATTGTTCATTTTTCTGTTAATTTTCCAGTTCCATGAACACTTGTTTCTTCGTTAAATACAACATTTTGAATTCTTTCTGCATTAAGACAAACAAAATGGAAAATGTTTAACTACATTCGTTCTTTTGAATTTTGAGTTGGAAGATAGTATATGATTGCATAATTTTTTGTTTGCTTTGAATGGATTATAATATTATTTAACATGTAGGATAACATGACAATGGACTACGATGATAGATACTTTCATGGGAAGCCTCTTAGCCTCCACATAGCTTTCATAAAGTAGTGAACATCGCTGATGTGGTTTTTTTCAAGGTGAGATTAGTTCTTCAATCCTCAATTATGTGAGTTTTGTATATATTACTACTAGAGTGATTTATGGGGCCCACAGATAAATGGTCTCTCTAGAACTGAGATTAAAACTATGATGAGTCGAAGGGCAATGATCGGAGCAATGAGAGTGATGAAGGTGATGTCATTGAGGTCTGTGTATTTGATAATTGAGGAATGGGTCGGAGTTTCGTTCCCATCAAAAAGTTCGAATATATATGTGTGTGTGTGTGTGTGTGCGCGCGCGCGTGCTCGCCATTAAATTATAAGCTATTTAATTTTTTAATTGGATTGTCATTATAATCTATTTGGACCTAGCTGATGAGAATTGAATAAAAAAAATATCTTTATTTTTAAGTGAAATGGCAAACTCTTCTTCCCCATATTGCATGGTGGTCGTGTGGGTTTAAATACAAGAATTACAGATTCTATTCTGGGAAAAATAGCTAAGAATAAGGCTGTACAAAAGTGAATATTACAAAGAATTGTGCCGTGAATTGTTGGCTGTCCAAGAATGATCTTTGGCTGAATTAGTGTCATTTGCTTGATTTGTGTGATCTTCCTTTATACGCCCCCGCAAGATAGGAGTACCATCAACAAGTCCGATCTTGTTCCTGAGATGTTCCGTTCGTTGCCTTGACAGAGGTTTTGTTAGAAGATCTGCAACCTGGTCCTGGGTGTTGACTTGATGAACTTGTAATGCTCCTTTTTAAACCATATCACGCACAGGTCTATCTGTATATGCTTCATGCGAGAGTCTGGACAAGATTTAGGCTTAATTGTGTTGCTCCCAAGTTGTCACAAAGCAGCTTTGGTGCAAAGAATATTGGGAAGCTGAGTTCTTGAAATAATGTAAGGAGCCAAATTGTTTCCCAATCTACATTTGCAAGAGCCCGATATTCTACCTTGGTGGACGATCTAGCAACTGCCCTTTGTTTTTTTTTTTAGCTCCAAGAAATTGGATTAGGGAAGGAAGCTTATATAGGCAGAGGTTGAAGTTCTATCATCAAAGTTACCTGCCCAATCTACATCCGTGTAGGTTGTAAGAGCTGAATTGTTGGTTTTGGTGATGTGAATCCCATGTATAATTGTTTGTTTCAAGTAGCATAGGAGCCTTTTGGCAGCTGTCCAATGTGTTGTAGTGGGTTTATGTATGAATTGAGATAGTTTATTTACTACAAATGAGATATCTAACCTAGAAGAGATAAGTATTGAAGAGCACATATGACACTCCTGAATGCAGTGCTATCTACTGAGCTTGTTCCATCAACAAGTGTGAGGGCTGTGGTGGTGGATAATTGTATTGACACATTATTTGGACCCAGCATATTGTGCTTGGTCAGAACGTCTCTAATGTATTTATGTTGAGATAAGAAAAGATCAAATTTTGTAGGTATGACTTCCGTTCCTAAAAAGTAATGAACTTGTCCAAGTCTTTTAGGGAGAAACATTTACCAAGTTTGTCAACCAATAAGGCCCAAAGTGATTGTCACTACAGCTTATGACCAAGTCATCTACATACACTAACAAGAAACATGTGACAGAGCTGGTTTTGTAGATAAAGAGGGAAGAATCAGCTTTTGAATTGAGAAAACCAAGCTCTATTATAGTATGCCATAGAGCAAGCTCTATTATAGTATGCCTTAGAGCAGAATACCATGCCCTTGGTGCCTGTTTTAGGTCACAAATAGCCTTGCGTAGGCAACAGACATGATATGGTTTGGTTACATCTTTAAATCCCGAAGGTTGTAACATGTAAACATCCTCAGTCAACAGTCCATGCAAAAAAACATTATTGATGTCAAGTTATCTTAGAATCCACCCTTACATAACAGCAATAGTCAGGACGATTCTTGTTGTTGCAGGTTTCACAACAGGACTAAACGTCTCTTTGTAGTCCAAACTCGGGCGTTGGTTATACCATTTTACAACAAGTCTCGCTTTGAAACGATCAATAGACCGATCAGGTTTTCTTTTCACGCGAAATACCCATTTACAGCCCACCGATTTATAGTGTGTGGGCGGGAGAACTAGTTCCCACAAACTATGCCTCATCAATGCTGTGAGTTCTTCATACATTGCAGTCCTCTATTTCGGGTCACTGAGTGCTTGTATCACACAAGTTGGCTCAATAGTTAGCGGAATGGAATGTTTTGTAGTTGAGTGAAATTGTTTGGGCTTGTGAATGTTGTTCATAGAACGTGTGGTCATGAGGTGGGTTCAGATTAGTTCAACTGGAGGGTTAGTGGTTGCTATTTCAGTAGTTGGATGGTGAGTACTCATAGTGGGTGAGACCATTGATGGAGTGGACTCGATCATGTGTGACTTGCGTGATGCAATTGGAGAAGTGGAACTAAAATTGGGGAAATTATAAGAGGATAAATTAGGGAAAATACCTGAGGGTACAGGAAAGACGGCGTACTCTCGAACTGCACTGGTGGTGGTCGTAGCAGAGGTAGCATCGAGGTGGCAGAGCAGAAGATCGAGATGGCGAGCTGTGGGTTGGGTTCGTCAAAGAGGACGTACCGCAAGAGATACATACGATTTGTGGAGACGTCGAGACATTTGTAGGAGTTTAAGAGTAGCCTACGAACAAACACGGGATGGATTTGGGCTGAATTTATTTCAGTTGTAAGGCCGGGTTAGAGGGAAACACAAACAGCCAAACTTTCCTAACTTGAGATAATTTGGATTTTGTTGGAATAAAACTTGAAATGGTGACTTATTTTTGTGTTGGTTGTTGGTTAAGAGGTAAAGCTATTTGAAAAGCACGAGGCCAATATGATGAAGGTAGAGAGGCATCTTGTAACAATGTTAGACCTGTTTCAACAAGATGTCCATGACGACGTTTGGAAACTCCATTTTGTTGAGGGGTTTGGGGGGCGGTCGTATAGTGACTAATCCCATGAGTTGAAAAATATTGTCTGAGTACCACAAATTCTCCACCATTGTCGGAGTAAAGACATTTGATTTTTCGTTGAAAACGATTTTCGACGAGACGTTTAAAATGTGGAAAAATAGTGCTTACTCCAGATTTGTTTTTCAAGGGATAAAATCACATATATTTGGTAAAGAGATCAATGAGAATCAAGTAATATTTTGAAGCATCAATACCAATTATATGTGATGGACCCCAAACATCGGTGTAGAGAATATCAAGAGGTGCATTGCTAGTTAAACTATTTGAATGAAAAGGTTGTTGATGTGTTTTATTCATAGAACAAGAAGGACAAAGTTGAGGCACTTTACCATTTTTTACTGGAAGAGAAAAGTTTTTGATAAGATGATGGACAATTTTTTGTGATGGATGTCCAAGTCTCTTGTGCCACCCATCAATCGATGTCCGCTTATGCACATTCGCAACCATTTTTGAAGAGGAATTCACCAATGAGTCCGGGAGGGTGTAAACACCGTTTTCACATGCACCTTTGAGTATTGTCGCCCTCGTGATCTGATCCTTGACAAGAAAATGAGAGAGGTGAAATTCAAGAAAAACATTGTTTTGAGTGGTAAAATGGTGAACAGTATTTGCAAGACAAAGTGTATTATTTAAACAAAAAGTGCATGTTGGTGATTGAAAAACCAAAGAGCCAATGTGTGAGACACGCAAACCTGAACAGTCTCCTATTACCACTTTATCCGTCCCGTCATATTTTGAGTGTATTGATAGATTCGCTAGGTCACACGTAATATTAGAGGGTTGCTGTCTGATTGAACTCTTAAAGGAGTTGTCGGTGCTTCCAATTAAGGAGGACGAATGATGCAAATACTGATGTTACTCCATGAATTATGCTGAGAATCCT
>CAIGRS010112039.1:0-16848 GCA_903798395.1 Fraxinus floribunda
TTGTTTTGATTGGTTTTGATTTTCCAGGTTTTTTTTTATTTTTTTGGCAATCGAAAAAAATTCTAAATACAATGGTAAAAAAATTTATCACTTTTATTGACAATTTCCATGCACAACAAAGTCAAACGAATGGTAGTCGGTATGGCAATTTTTTTTTTATTATTTTATTTTTGCAACTAGAACAAATTCTAGATTCAATGGTACAAAAAAAAATATCACTTTAATAAACAATTTCCATAAAAAACGAAACCAAACGGAACCAAAGTTTCAACATTTTTTAGGTAGAAAATTATACCAATCAAACACAATTAATTACAATTCCCAGTAAAACAATTTCTAAACAATTCAATTACTTATAAAACATTTTCTTTCCATCTATTTTCCACATTTACAATCAAACGGACCCTAAGTGAAGTTTGGTACTCTTTTCAAGAGTTTAATATATTCAAATTTGAAGTACTTAGTCCAATAGAGAATGTTTGATTCGAATTATAAAAGTGTAAAGAGAGAGAGTATTTGATTCGAATTATAAAGGTGTAACTCAGAAGCAACAAGAATTCTCAATAGAATATGTTGATCTAAGACTTTGGCCAAAATAAATAGCCTAACTGTAATGCTCACGAAAATTCGACTAGTGAAATGCTCCATTAGAATTATTTGTTGGGTAAATTTCGATAACTCTTAGATTAGAGCATAGAGTGCAAGAACGACTAGCGAAACATAATAAACAACCTCTCACTAATTTTTCGTCTTTGCTATTGCTAAATATTTTTTTCCGGCAGTCCCGGGACTATCCTATTTCTATAATAAGTCAGCCATAGCGATAGAATATCTTAATGTGACAAAAATATGAACCTTGCTGGATTGCATATACAAGAGATTATGCATTTAGGCAGTCTTCCTTCTTTTCACATCTTTGCACCTCTGGAAATGAGAATTTCTCCATAGGGTTCCTTTTGTTCGACTTTTATGACATCTCTTGTAGCAAGAACTGGCACATGAAAACAGACAGTCATCTCAGTTATAATAACAATTATTGAGATCAATCCCTGCAGTGAAAATTAAACTGCTAATGTAGGATAAAGAAAGGAGTGAAAGAGTATACCACAAGTTTGATAGAAAAGACACACTGCGCTCTTTTTATTCATCCCTAAAGCTAACTGGTTCAATGATTCTACTTTGGCAGATCCTGGTGTGTCAAAATGAGTCTGCAACTGCCTGCATTCATCATGGATTCATTAGGTTTTTATTTTTTTTATTTTTATGCAATTAAGGGGATTCTTGAAAATATGGAGATGTTACTTTCGCATTGAATCAGTTATCTTGTCAAGTGCTTGATTGATTATTTGGGTTTGTGTTGGTCCAGTTTCCACCAACTCCTCTGGAAGATAAGTAGAGTTATTGGGCAATTTAGATAAACAGGAAAGCTATCGGAATAGCATAAGTTGGAATTTATTAAAAAACTCACAGGCATACATACCATTATCAGATGTGAAACCATTCCCCGGTCGTCCAGCTAACTTTAAGCTCAGGTCAGAATGGTGCCACTCCTCTTCAACAGTGTCGAGGCTGTTTCCACTGCGCTTAGACGAAGAGTAGGGTCTTTTCTTGCTGGACCTTGACAGTTTAATTCCAATACACAGAATCTAAAAGTTAAATGTTTAGATAAATTCATAAAACTAAATGATCTACCACATCAACCATTAATGGTTTTGCATGCAATCCAATTTATGGTATCTATAATTCCTCTAGATCAGTGAAATGGATTGAACTAACCTGCCAGAATTGACTTCTAAATTGTGTGTTACAAAATCATATCCAAAACCTGAGCTGGGGATTGATTTTGTTTCATCACCTATAGCTTCAGATTATAAGCACGTTATTCACTCGGAGTACCATAGATAAGTAAACATTAGCATACCAGAGATTCCAGGGGTGGCCATTAAATTGGCCTTAGATGCGCTCAGTCCATTGGCTTCAGGTAGCATCACATTATTATGGACTTTTTCTGGAGACGCTAGCTTCTCAATCGAAGTTGGCATTGATTGGGAGCCGATTCCACTGTGAATATCTTCGAAAGGCTTCACATCCAAGCATTTAATTAGACAGACAAAAACAACTCTTTCAAAAACTTCATTTGATGAAATTGGTAGTTTACATGTCCTGGTGGCTCTGCAAAATGCATTCTTTCAGATGGAGTTGATGATGATGCTTCAGGTGGCTGAGGCATGGAAGTTCTACCTGTATACAAGCTAAAAATGTTGAGTCCTGTTCTTCTTCTGAAGAATCAAAAGCACAAGGTCGAGCAAAATCTGACCAGAAGGTGAATCATGTGGAGGTTGGGTACTTCTCATCCACAGCTCCAAAAGAGGGGCTGGATAATGAACTTCTCTATTGTCTGTAAATAACCTCTCCATTAGAACAACAGGAGGTAGCTCCATGAGCCTGGCTATCTTCATTGTAGACATGACATTCAAGTTCTGTAACACATTTAAATTTGACACTTCTAGTTAAACGTCACTTGTCTAAGCCGAGTTAAGCTATGAATGGAAACTTCAAATGAACAGGGCATGAATCTTAGTCTATCACAAAATCCTAATGTATCATGAAAACAACACTGGGTTTGCTCATAGAACTGCTCTAGATTAGAAGTTGTGGCATACGTAAAAAAACAAGTGAACTATGAAAGGCATATGAGTAAGTAGAGAAAACTACCTTTCGCTTTCTTCCCCTTTTTGACACAATATCAGAAGAATTCCGAAGCCAAGATTGATATGTGTGACAAGGTATAATCATTTGATCGTAGTCCATGGCTATAGCTGCAGGCCTTCTTGCTCTCCTACGAGCCGGCATCTGCCTCATTTGATTGGGCTGATGTAGAATTATATGAATATTCTAAATTGATTACATAAATCCGATTCATTTCTGATCACAGTTTGATGTGCACATTAGACTACCTGATTAGCTTCCTTTCTCTCCTCAGATTTCTGATTGACTCTCTCCTCAGGATGTTGTTCAAAGATTTCATCAGCTGCAAGAGTTCAAATTAAATAATTAATAGAACTCAAACAGAAACAAAGTTTACATGTTAACTAAATCTATTTTTCAAGGGTCCCTGCGTTTCAGGAGAGCAATACCAATGGTTTGACACTTGCAAGATTACATAAATACTGTTGTCTTATTTTTATCAAGGTTCAAGGGATTCACAATTTAGCTATAAAACAATCTAACTAGTTGGTAACTCACTATACCCTGTATTAGTGTCCTCACATTTTATCCTTATTTTCTTTTCTTCTCTATCTTGTTATTGGTTTTATATCTCATTCATCATAAACAATAGTGAAATGGTTCAGAATTTCAGATAATGGTTGCAACGAAGTGCACAAGCTATTTCATACAGTTCATAGTAGAAACGATTTACACATTTCTTTTGAACACTTGCATAAACACAATTCTAGATTGTCTCATATTAACCCTTCCCACCCCCCCAGAAAAAGAAAAACCAAATTGTTGTTAACAGCATCAACTACTCTAATGACATAAAATTTGCATGTATTTTTACCAAAATTGAGGAACTTGACAATTCACATAAGAGTGAAACTTCATCACCGAGCATAAGCTAAAGAAAACGTCTGTGGCTGTGCTACCACTAATATAAACCGGGTAACCAAGGACATTGTTCTGTTCCTTACGTTTCCTTGGCTCCTCTTGAGGAGGCGGTGATGGTATAACACTGCTAGGGATCTGAGTATGTTGTGGTTGGGAGAAATTCAACTGTGACTCATCATCTTCAATATCAAACCTGTAACACCATCCAAAATCAAGAAACTTAACAATAAAAGGGAAGTATGAAGAATAAATCAGTATCGCTTAAGCAACCCAAGAACAAAATTTGAAGATTTAAGCGAATTAAAATCTTCTTGGAAGTCCATTCTTGCAGCATAGATCTCTAACAGATATATTTTTAAAAAAATTACTATTCCACTTTCGGATTAAGAATTCACCTTTCAAAGTGATTGAATGTACTCGTATCAGCCTGGTGTGAATATAAACTATCAACTAAGGTAATATCAGCTGCATCAACTGATAGAAACACAGTGTAGGAGAGGAATGGATTAGCAGATTTTATACTAACTAGAACACTAGGAAAAAGATGCAGAAGCAAAATGCTTCCAACACTACTTCATTAACCACAGAGAAATAAAAGTACCACAGGTACCTTGGTGGTAATTTGGGTTCAGATCTTCATGTGGATTTTGATTTAAGTAGGGTTCATCTACATTGTCCAGTCTCTGCACATAGAAAAGAGGAATGCAGCATTACCACCTAGGGACATTGCCAAGGCTTCATAAGATAATTTGTTCATATAGTCCACATTAATGAAGTGACAAAAGAAGGCGGTGCATGCTCAGTCAAAATCTTGCAAGGTCGTCTTGAATTTATAGGCTGAATGAGTCACATTCAAGATTTAGAACAATTAGTGGTTTCACATTAGCTGATAGAATATTTAGAGTTTCAGGGTATGAAAAGGAGGAATCCGTTGTTCTAACATGTTAAATCAATGAATTTTTACAAACTTTAAGCTAACAAAGATCTTAAGAGTTTGTATATACAAAATGGCATCAAACGGGCACTATCCACAAGTACAAGGAAAATAGGCACAAGTGAATAATTTCCATACCTTCAGCAGAATAACAATGAGATTAGAAACATCTAGTTCACGGGATGCTTGCTTGTTTTCATATTATCCACTATATAGTACAATGATCATGCTACTGGAAATCATTAACTTATTGTATACATCTGACAAGCATTAAAGTATGAACTAATGGTTTCTCAATCGAGAAATTTCCAAGTAAGAATCATCAACAGGAACCTTTGTATTTCATAAAAAAATTGCACAGCACACTATTCAGCAAAAGATATCCATGTATTCACTAGGGAATTTTCATCAATTAAATAAATGCAGTAGTGTTACAAGGTCTACCATGGCAATATAGCTCTGCTGAAAACCCATCATAGTGGTTCCATCTGAATATTGCATAGACTGTTCAATCTCCCCAAGGTCTTCCTCGCGATTCTCAGGCAATGTAACAGCATTATACCTGTGGAAGAAAGGAAATAGAAATTATAGCTCAGGTTAAGTTAAACAACAATAATATTCCCTTAAGTTTGAAAAACAAATAAAGAAATAGAGGATAATGATACTGACTTGGCTTGAGACTTGCCCTTGGGAAGTCTAGTTGGATCTGATGGACCTGCTTTAATCTTCCATGCTTCATTTATTTCCACCTGGATAAAAACAATAAAAATTAATCTACATGGTAAATCCTAGTTAGCATTAAGAGAACAGCATAGCAAGAGAGATCGATAGTATTGGAAAAAATTGCTATTATTACCAGTAGGCGGGTTACATCATCTGTAAATTGACACCATAATATCCCCCAGAAAAATAAATAAAAATGAGTAAGAATGAAAAGCTGATCAAGCAAAGAATTAAAGAATTTTAGGCTGGAATTTGATTAAAAAAAGTTTACCATAGAGGAGTTTCACTTTTCTTTCATAAACAATTACAACTCCGCCTGAGAGAAGAATTAATAAATGTTAAGACACAGTAAGTGAATTTTTCAATAAAAGAAGTGGAAATTGAAGTAGATAAAGCATAATAGAATACCCATGAGAATCCCAGAAAGTCTCAGAGCCATTGGAACCTTAGGATTTAGAATCTCTTCACTGTATTGAAACTAGGAAGAATTGTCAACTCGAATTAAATGGAACAGAATTTAGGTTGCACTGAAAATTTTGTAGTGAAAAAAGGCCTCACCAGATTCTAATAATGTTGAGCTTGTCTAGCTTTCTCCGGTTGATCCTTGAATGCATGGTTGCGGCCATCCTTCTCACCCACGACCCATTCCAACACGGTAAATTTCAATGCACAAACATGAGATTATAGTACAACTACTATTTCAATCAAAGGAAATCAACAGAGTTTCATAAAAACCACTACGAAAACATGGTTATCAATCAGACATTTGAATTAGCAGAATATAAAAACTAATATTCAAATATTAATGCAAACTTACACTCACGGACTACGAATTTACAACACAAAACGAATTAAACTTCTAAACTACTGAAGGAAAAACCTCAACCTCTCACAAATAAATCAACTCTATTTCAATTAATAAAAACAGAGTTCATTAATATATTTACATAATTCAATCATGCTTACACTTGAAGCAATCAAAATATTCTACCATAACTGAAATCACATTTTAGGCAAGAAATTAAATCTCTAGAACTACTAAAAAAAAAAAATCAATGTCGCACCATCAGACTAAACTAGAAACTACATTAATTATCAAAAACAGAGTTCACCAACAAATTTACATATACAATACAATCATAAAAATGTCAAATGTAAAAATAATACAACCGAAATCATCACAATTAAATTCAAGTTTCTGTACGTAATAAACAGAATTCAACCATATTTGGCCAAGCGGAGCTTTCCGAGCGAGTAGCTGGTGAGAGTAAAACATTTGAATTTGGATTTGAATCTGATTTTTGATGAAACTGAGAACTCCAAATTCTAACTTCGTAGTGATTGCAGAGAAAACAAGTGAAGAAATGTGGAGTGCATGTGTGTATAATGTATACATATAGGAGTAAGTCAGTGTAGCGTAACAGACTCGGAGAGTACCCGCCAAACAGAGAGGTTTTCTGCATAGACCCATGTGGGGGCAATGAGGAACGAATGTTCTTTGTGTTATAGCTACTTGGAAATGCACAACTTTTCAGTGCTACATTACGGGGTTGATTTACACGTGTCCCTTTAAACCTATTTTTTTAAAATGTGCTGCATTGATGCGAAAATTATATTTTAAATTTGACTTCCAAAAAAATGTGGGTAAAATATCCGAGCGCCAGTGCGCCACTGTACTACTCGAGATGTCACTGAATTTTAATACGAATACGGAATGTCACTGAACCATCACAATCCCTTTTCAAAATGCACTTATGCCACATCATTAGCAATTTGGTTGACGTGGCAAAACCGACATCTAACTCATGTAACATGTGAAATTATGCGGGTCGCGTCATCACATCCGTTAAATCTTCAAATGGAGATGACACTCCAATAAGTTGTGATATTACAGTGATAGTACTATCAATTTGGAATTCGTACAATATTCTAATAAACAACATAGTACAAAGCACTTTCTTAAAAAATCCCTAACCTTCGAAAATAACCTGAAAAGAATGTATTTCCTCTACACTTTATAGAAATAAAATAAGATTGTAACTTTCAAAACTTGGGAATCTTCATATTCTGGTTTTTCCCTCTGGGCGCCAGAAATCTTTCTTCCCCACAAGAAACTGTTCTTGATGTATATTTACTGACCAATGAAGGGATTTCAGAATCGAGACGAGCTTGTTAATTATTGCCATGCTCTCTTGAACTAACAAATATCCACCTGGTCTTAGCACCCTATCCATCTCCACAGCTACATCGATCATGTCACATCTAAGGGAACAAAGTACACAATGATATGCAATTAAATTTTCGTGATTACAAATTGATCTTACTTTAATGATGCTCGGGCTGCAAAGTTTTTTTTAGTACCTTTGTGTCAAATTTCTGAATAGGAAACTGGAATGCAGAAGATCGTATGTTCGAGGATAAGTGTTGAGAGATTCGCACCAATCATGGTAAACTCCTATCAGCCCTCTATCGAAGATGACAGATAAAGTATCTGTTTCATGAATGGGGACTACATTCATCACCCACAGAGGTAGATTTACGAGTGCAGCAGCAAACCTGAAACCATGAACCAAAACACATTGGAAAAATAAATGGACTTATTGGAATGAGATAAGAAACGGCCATCTTACCCTCCATAACCTGCATTCATATCCATCACGTTTCTCACACTTGACCAATTTATGTCAAGACCTCCAAGATAAACCTCAGAAACAAGTGCAGACCAGTGTCTGGTGTCTGCATTAAATGTTTCCACGGCATCTGGTTCTGAGGATATGCTTGGAGGTTTACGGGTGAGCCTATCAGGCCAGGATGAGGGCCACTCCTGTGCATAGCTTGGAAGTGGTGGAAGGCAACCGTCCAGAGGAGTGTACCTATTCGCAGGAAATGATTGATCAAGAAGGTGATCAAAACAACAACTGTGAAAAGATAACTACCATTAAATTGTAGTACCATGAACTGTTTGGCCGGCTGCTCAGATCACACAGAGGTGGATTATTTTCTTTGCGATTCTCATAGCAGGAAGAGGACACTGGCTTTTGATATACAACTAACCCGACTTGAGAAGAGTCGAAAAAGGTCTTCACCACTACCTTCCAGCAAAGTGCTTCTGTCAAAGCTACCATAGCTGCAAGACACGGATACAAAATCCATGGTATAAATGATATAAGCCATAAAAGTCTAAATATAAGAAAACTACTACTGAGAAAGTGAACTAAAAGTATGTCAATTACAAACATTTCCAGACATTCTTATCTCTTTCATCCTTTCTATACACTGGTGTGGCCGACCATATGAAAAATCCTCCAGGCCTAAGAACCCTATTGAGTTCCATTAAGGGTTTTCCACCTGCAGTTTTCAACAAGTACATTTGTAATATGCTTAAAAACGAGTATGACAGAAAAACTGAAAAGGGAGGTACCATCAGCATCCCAGTGAACCCTGCACCGTGCACAGTGAATCAAATCATAAGCATTATTAGGAAATGTCAGCTTTTGGGTTCCAATGACTGAGAGCGTGGCAGGAATTCCCCGTTCAAGGGCGAACTGTATTTGAGCCTCATGTTCATCCTTTGGAGCAAAAGACATGGTAATAACATCTCTGTCGAGTAAAGAACCACCAAAGCTAGCAACACCACAACCAACATCTAAAATAACCCTCGTTTTCTTCCCCCATTCAATAATTGGTAAAGTCTGGTGCAATCAGGATAGAACTATAGCTTAGTCTCAAGTAGTAAATAATGTAAACCAAAAATGAGAAGAGCTATAAAAATTGGATGAGCGACCTTTTCTATAGAATCAATATAATGAGCAACTCCATCCTTGAATTGTGTGCCACCACCTGGGAAGATGAAATAATCGCCCGACTTTATCACCCACCGCTGGTCCTTCTTGTATTCAACGAGCTTAGGGTGAGGAACATTGTCATACCATACCTGTTAAGCAAACAAAGAAACGGATTACTATTCTACAAGAAGCTATCAATGAAATGTCCCAACGCAGCGAAACTCTTCAGATATTATGCTTTTGAAGAAGTATACAAAAGCAGTACCATTTATCAATTGAAATGAATCAAATTTATGTACAGTGCAAACTCAATAAACTAAACAGAATTCAAAACCGATAACCGTAATCATACAATATTTTTACACGATGCATTTGAGCCAAGAGTAACTAAAAGAACCTCACTAAAACAAGATAAATAAATGGAAACCATAAGAAAAAAAATTCCCCAAGTAAATGTAATTTCCGATAGTCTACTTTTCAAGAAATTAACTTTTAAGCAACATTTTTATAATCCATCAATTAATTTTAGTTAGGCAATTAAAAGTTATAAACTGACATGTCTTAAACTTCGAGATTTAGGTGCTTGATCCAAGAAAGTCTAAAGATCCACAAAAAAGCCATAAAAAAAGGAAATTAATTATCTTACCATATCCCTGCTCTTGGGCCATGGAACTGGAATTTTATACCCTTGGGGTAAAGGGACCAAACACCTCGGACTCGGGTCGGGGCAATGCCTCTCCCGGTGCTCCATATGCCTCCGAGAATGTAAAGCCATTATCGCTTTCCTATTGTCCAAACAGGGTATGTAATCCACCGCCACTGATCCCTCGCACACCTTCCACTCCACTGCCACCATCTCATCACCATCATCACCACTACCACCACCCCCGGCGCCGGCGTCGGTGGTGTCTTTTCTAGTGTCGGTAGTAGCAGTAGTATTATTCGACGGAGCGGTGTTTACAGGTGAATGAGTGGAAGGCTGAGGAACCAGTTTGGAAGAATAGGGGTCGGGTTGGGCGAGATCAGCAGTGGTAGAAATGGGTGACTGGGAGTTGGAGATGAGGAGTAAAGTCACGAAAATGAGCAAAAGGAAAAAAGCTAAAATGAATGGGTATTTTCTTTGTTTCAGAAGATTGGGTATTGCTGATGATATTGCCATTGTTATTATTAGATCATCAGGTTATTATAATAACCTTCAAGATCTTGATTCTTGACGAAGCTGAATAACAGAGATGTGTGCGTGCGAGAGAGAGAGAGAGAGAGAGAGAGACTGTGTATGATTTGAAGGGATATAAAAATGTAATTGGAGGAGGAAACAGGGAAGGGCCCCGGTGGGAGGGGGTGGATGATCTTAAAATCCGGAACCTATTGGAAGGGCGTAGTAGGGATGTTCGACCAAGCACAGTGCACATAATAGTTTTAATTCTTAGGGAATTGTCCCAGACATAGCTTAGTGGACAAAGGACATGAATGCGATAGTTTCAATTGGGTTGACAGTTGTAGTGTAAGGGTTTGATTTTTGTCTCTAATAAGATTTGAAATGGATTCTTTGTGGCACAGTATGACAGCTCTTGTACCCTGACCTGATGAGACACATCCTACGATTTACCTCATCCACGATGCTCTAGGGGAGAGGCAGTGGAGGCCTCAAAATTGGGGTTCAACCTTTAATTTTTAGGAAATTACTGAATTGAGATTAAGAAAAAACAGAATTTAAGAAATTTATCAGTATTCAATATAGATTTTTTGAGACTTCCTAAAAGAATTTGGAGTACACGTCTTCAGCTTGTGTTTCAATGCAGGGTAAGATGGTCAAGCTACCAGCGCTTGTCTCGTCCTTCAACTGAGACTTTTTAAGATTTTTTGAAATTTGAAAAGTTTAGAAATATTCAATATAAACTTTTTGAGATGTGTTGGTGTATTTCGTCGAGTTATTAAAAGTCATAATATATTCAATTAAAACTTTTTAGAACACTTTTATAAGTTTTGGGTTATTAAAATTATTAATGACTTTTATAAAAATTTCTTGGGTACTACCTTTTAACCAAAAAGTACAAAAATAAAATTTTAAAATTTGTCTCTGGTTAATTTCAAGATTTTGGGAGACTTTTACAAAATAATAATAATAATAATAAATTAATATGTATTTTTTGTTTCTTTCATTTTTCCTTCTATAAAGTCATGATTGAATTTTATTTTTTTAAAACATTTATAAGTAATGAATGGTATGGAATGTACAAATAATAGGTGAATAGTAAGTTATAAGTCTTATAAAATATATAAGTAAAAGTATTTTTAATCAGTTTAAAAAAAATAGATTTACCAAATATGCAATTATTCTCAACTACTTTTTTAAGATCAAATTTTATTAATGACGCATATATTCTCTTCATATTCCCTTTCTAACTTAAGTATTCGGAGGGGCGATAATGACACACTTCGACGTTTTTGTTTCAGGTACAGGAAGATCACGTTCGTGTTCATCCTCAGTCGTCAAACTCGAAAATCAGCATATGCGATTTTTGGTAGCACCAGGTACTATCTTTTAACTGAAAGTTCAAAAATAAAATTTTAGATTTGCCTCTCATTAATTTTAAGATTTTGGAAGACTTTCACAAAATAATAATAATAATAATAATAATATAGGTATTTTTTGTTTCTTTCGTTTTTCCTTCTATAGAGTCATGATTAAGCTTTATTTTGTATTTGTTTCTATTTTTCTTCTTTTTCCTCTCACTCTTTTATTGTTTATATCAATTTTCTATGAAAAAATAAATTGTAACTAAATATTCTGGTAACTTTTTCTTTATTTCTTCATCAATTTTTTTTATGGAAATGTCAATCCGTAATTAAATTATACAATTTTATATGAAAAATACTAATTTATAGTTAAATTTAAATATACTGATTTCTTGTTTACTCTTTAAATGTATTGACATATTGATAAAGAAATTAAATCTTTTATTTATTTGTTATCAAAAAATAATGAAATTTATATACATATTTATTATCTTGATTATTATTTATTTTAATCATGCTATGTGTACATCCTCATAATAATAAATTGCGTTTAAAATATAAAAAAATAAAAATAAAAATTAATGACGTTGACTAAAGTTATTTTTATTCGTGCTCATTTACATAATTTTTTTTATGTAAATAATCATTAAAAACTTGAACAATTTTTACTTTTCTCAGATTTTTAGAATTATACTTTTTGAGAAATTTTATTTTTGTATATTTTAGAATTTTAGTTTTTTTTTTTTTTAAACATTTATTTTTCATATTTTTAATGCTTTCAAAATTTTCACTGAATACACTTCAAACTTCAAACGTTAAAAATGTGTTTTGAATGTTATGTTATAAATAACTTTATTTTTTAAAATATATTTTCAAAAATACCATACTGAACGCGCTTTCAGTGTTTGTCTTGTAGAAAACTAAAAACAGCAATAGTATATATCTAAACTTCTCAACCATGGGAATGAGGAAACTCATTGAATACACACAGTAGGTCAACTGTCGGGGACTTTAATCGACCACCCATGTTTTGGCTCACTGCATTGAGCCACAACCATCTGCTCACACTACCAACATATCGAAGGAGGGAAGCGCATTTAACATATTAACACATTCAAATATTAAGTCCAAAATCGAAATACACGTCAAAGGCATGTTACTGTTAGTTCTCCAAGCCTGCATTTAACATAAAATTGGGCTCAATAGCCTACCAATTCCACTATTCCAGTCCGTCCTAGGCCATGCTGGCTCTCTTCTTCTAAAGAGGCCAGGCCATGGGGCTGTTTACACCTCAGGTAAAGGAGCAGCAGCTAGAATCTCGAAGGAGAGGGGCATGGAACACAAACGTACCATTGAAAATGTTAAACGCTCATGTCCAAAATTCGAATAAAGCTCAAAGGCATTAGTAAATGAGCAATGCAAATATGTAAACTAACTTCAGTACAGGTTTCATACACCCTCCTAATACCCAATTCAAAAATTGAAGAAAATAACTTTAACTGTATAAAGAGATTTTTATCGAGTAGAACAAAATAGCAGCATTTTCAATCTCAGAATGTGGTTCCTGTATTCTCGACATCAACTTCTCCCATACCTGTATCTTCCTCCTCTTCACTGTTTTCGTCTCCACTAACCTCCTCATTTTCACGACTCAGCTTAAGCATCTGCTCAGCAAGTAGTTTGTCCTCCCGTTCACTCACCTAAACAAAAGCATCCATATTAGATGTGCAGTGGCAATATGAGTCGTGATGATGACAAGGATAGCCTTTACAGAAGAAACAGAGAGAGACAACATTTCACCCAAAGTTGGGTTATAGCACGTTTTGTAGGGAGAATTGGATGATATTGCTAATCTTGTTAAATATACTGTCCAGTTTTGTCCCATATAAAGTATCAAACACGCACTTATAGTCCAAATAATAAAAATCAAGGTCTAATATAAGAATTAATGATTCTTACAGCTCTTGGTGCCTCTTTAACAGTAAGTTTTCCCTTGTGACGTTCAATTTCTTCCATGCAAGCTTCAATAGCCTTGGTAAGAATAGCAATACCTTGCTCCTACATTACAAAACAAAACCCATTGAAATTGGCGAACTTATATTACAGTTCCATGTGATTCCAGGGGGATAGAAATTGAATAGAAAACACATAAATCATATTATAATCACAAGAAATAATCGGCATGGCAAAACCTTTATGAAATAACAAAGAAACAGTAGAATTTGTTATTGTAGCCTTCAGCTTTGCTAGTTTAGTTTGCAACAATATTGTTGAGTAGCAAATGAAAAAATGCAAGAACCTAAATTCCATACTGGCGCAATAATCAAATTCTTTATTAGTAAAGAAATGGTTAACCGAGAAAATGTCATATACGACTATTGTATCAAGAAATGACAATGAAAAACAGACTTGAACATATAGATGACAGCAACAATTGCCTTTGCGTCCATAACATCACATGACCATACCTAACATGGTAGTCAAGCATCCTTCTTCTGTGTCTCAAACTATTGGCATCCAATTTAACGTACACGGAGAAATAAGCCAAAATTCATGGTCAGTGTGATAACCATGCAAGTCACTGCAGATTGCATCTTAGTACCAGCATTTAAAATTACGGGACAGTTATGCCAGCATTAGAATTTGTAGGAAGTGGAACTATTTTGCAGTTTCTAAAACAGATGCCGAGAAAAGTTAAAAACTATCCGGAACATCCAACAAGGAAGATGCGAGATATGTCTAAAGAAAAGAAAAATAAAAATTTCATCATGGCAATCTTCTCTATTTAGCATAACAAGCATAATTTGTATGTAACCTTGTCGAGAGTCTGGGTGTTGAGAACATATGCTGGAGGGGCAACAAGTTTAATTTTAACTGGGCAATCCTTGTTACCCGCAGCTTCGGCTTTACGCATTGCTTCCTGCAGATAGTTCGGCAATAGTTAGCACTCGTGACATACATATTTTGCAGTTTAATAAAAATTGTTCAAGAAGCTGGTAATCAGATGAATGGACAGGGACCTTGATGTGCAGAACACCATCAAATTGGAAACACTTCATTTCAATATCTGCACGAATCTTCAACGGTTGTGGGGTCATTCTTCTCCTGATATTTTTAACTAAAGCGTCTTTAACTTCCTCAGATATCGCAGGCACCATCTTAGTCATCTGTAGAGTAACAGGATTACAAATTATCCACTTAACCATATGATAAAAAAAAAAATACAAATTTGACAATTAACAAAGAGTACCTCCTGACCATCAGGGCCAACTTCTTTGATTTCGCGGGTGAGGCAATCGAGCACCGAATCAGGATCATTGACAATTAATTTGAATGCCTTCATATTGACACAAAAATAAAAGAAGTAGATATTGCCATTCCAATACAAAGTTGAGGCAAATATCACACATGAAGTTTGAAAGCGTTACAAAATCTACCTCAAATGCATGGCCGTATTTCCTGTATAATGGCCAGCCGACATGGACATAGAGATCCTACAATAAACAATTTGCTTTAATTGAAGAAGACAAGAGAATAGCTCAGCAGGAATATCAGGATATGGTTTTCATATATATGCAGCACTAAGATGTTTATAAGGACCGTAAAAGCAGATACAATACAAGAAATATCATCCTGGCTTCCAGGAAGAAGCATAGATGATCGCGTAGGTGTTAGGGCTAATCAAGCACATACAAGGTGTAGCATACCAAATTGTTAGCAAGGTAGAAAAGATGCAAAGTTATCTAAGGGGTGCACAGCATATTCGTAAAAAAATAACCACAAAACCCAATAGAGCACTTACGCACTAATAAAATAAACAGCATACCATATGAACATCGTGCAATGAATAAACTTCCTTAAGGCACACAATTTTACAACAGAACAGGCATTAGCTTCGCTTCAACACAACCAAAATGCAGAGACAGGAATGACTATCAGGAATATTCCCACTAATTCATAATGGAGCGAAAGGTGATCCTTGAAAACTTAAGCAAACACCCCAAAGGGAGAAGAAATTTCTTCGGCTCCTTATAAACTCATTTCTCAATCAACCAAGGAGTAGAACCATCCCTAAATAAATGCTATTATTATTCCTTTAAGGGACTGTCAATGGGAGGGGAGAGATAAAAATTTACTAATTATAAAATGGAAAAAAAAAAAGATCTTTTTTCCCCATAATCCTAAAATACAATATGCTGGTAACTGAAATTCTGCATATAGCATGTGGATTAGTTAACTAAACACGAACAATTTTTTTTTTTCCTCATTAAGGTGAACACAGCAACCTACTTCTGGAAGACAATCGAATATATTACAAGCTTGTGGAAAGACAAGTAACCAACATTTGTTACCAAACTAAACCCATGTTTGGTACACATTAAAATTTTCATTCTAATTTTTCTACTTATTTTCAACCACATATTCTTCAATAAAATAAAATTTTTCATCACATCAATAATTTTTCTTTTTTTTAACCACACATTCTCCATCAATCTACTATTTCAAAATACATTCTTCCAAAATAATGTGGCTCAAACACACCCTAAATGAGAAACAAGTCGTGTTCACTACAAATCATCAAAGGATGTTAATTCCAATATCAAAATATTATATCCTCAGAAATGCATGGACTAGACGCAGAAACTCCTTCAGATATATGAAGCCTGACTAACAAATAGACTTCCTTTCTTTAACCTCTTTCTGATCAAGATGATTCCATCACCTTCCCTTCATTTGGAATTAGTTAACCTCTTTCCTGAATGTAAACCCAATTTTTTTTTTATGTTTAAAAAAAAAACTCATTTTAATGGTGGTCAAATAGTGAATATTATACAAACTCCTGCATCATTTGACGCATTAATTGTCAGCTGGGAGTTAATGGCCGTTGATTTTCCAGGAATGACATATGGATGATGTGAAAATCACGCCCATATATAGGAACTAGAGAGAGAATTATGAGAATACTAAAGTTGGGATGTATGGAAGTATAGAAAATGGAAGCATGATTGAAAGTCGTGATAAATTGGAAATTTCAAGTCAAATACAGGAGATTTGCTTAATGGGAAAAGCCCTGCGTACAGGGCTTTTCCCCACAGGGCGCCCAGCTGGCGCCCTGTGATACAGGGCCCTGTACTTATAGCAGGGCCCTTTGCTTAATTTACGAGTTTCACATCTTTATCATTGTTCAAACATGTTTTCACTTACAAATATAATAGAGATTACATGAATATACGTAGAGGCACATAGAAAACTCTTTATACTCCACCATTTACTGTA
>CAIGRS010112098.1:0-22794 GCA_903798395.1 Fraxinus floribunda
AGGATCACATTTACACAAATTATCAAGGTTGTACATCGTCATTGAGCTAATAGCATGTCGTGCAAACCTCTCCTTCCGTGGTTTTTTTTCCTCCATGAGACAATAGTAAATCACTATGGATATGGTGCTGAAAGAACGATAGTTACTCAAAAAGAAACCTCCACATGAGGCGACATATTAAGATATCACACGAGCAACTTCTTTTTACATTTTACAAGCTTTAAGGAATTGGAGTGAGTTTAATGGCCGAACTAAGGGCATTAACGGGAAACCGTATGATAGGTGCATATTTATGCACTTATTTATGATTAATTGAGCGAATATTTACCTAATTTAGGTGTGAATATGTTAATTATAGGCAAATCCCCGAATTGGATGAATTTGGAATGCATTAGCATGAAAAAGATGAAATTGGATTTTATTCGAAAAATTGATGATCAACCGGGTTACAATTGATCAATTGGAAGTGATTCATGAGTTTTGGGAGCTAAATTCGATATTTGAAAAGTTTAAAAAACTTAAGATTCAAAGAAGAAAGGATGCAGAATCTGAACTCAGTTTTGGATTGATTGAAGCTGGGGCATTGATGGGAGGCCTTAGAACGTGCAAAGAGCCCCGGCATGAGAAGATTTGGATTGAAGTTGATTGTGAAGATGTTATCAAATATATGACCACTTCTTTTCAAGATTGTGGAAGGTAAAGTTCTTGGTTGATGACATCAAGTTGCTTTATGGCACGGTTAATGTTGCTAGAGGGACATATATATTGAGAAGGAAATTGAGCTCTTGATTTTTGACAAACATGGGATGGAAAACTAAGAAACAAAAAGTGTCTAAAGCCACCGTCCTTCGAGGAAATTACACAAATATTGGAGCATGAATTTGGAAACAAAAAGTGTAAATTCATACGAGCATGCTTCGATTTTTCATGTTAGAAATAAAATTAATGGATGGAGGTGCTCGTTTTCAAATTAGTTCTAAAAAGTTCACTTGTTCGTATGTTCTTTTATCATCTTTTGATACGTTATACAAGTTTAGATAATGACGGATGATTAGTTGATGAATGCATATAGAAATTTAAATTGGTATATATCTATGCACATATTTTTGATCAACCTTACTAATTTTAAATTGGGTCATTTTAAAATCTCACTGGCAACCTTATAGCATGAACAATTATTTACGAAGTCATTGACACTAAAAAAATAAGAGTAATGCTATTTGTACATCATTTTGTACGTACTAATAATATGAGTAACAATATCATAATAAGCTCATGCTTGGCACCCATTCTCATTCTCATTTTTTTCTTCTACTTCATTTCAACCACACATTCTTTCAATAAAATAATATTACACACAAATCTAAAACTTTTCATAACTTTTCCACCGCATATTCTTCCATCAATCACTATTCTAAAAATTTTTATCTTCAAAAAATGGGTTTCAAACACACTCTAAGTATTATATTAACAGTGCAATAAAACAAAGAATAAACCTGGGTTTTAATAATAATAAACCAACATTATGAAGGTCTAAAACTTTCAAAATAATCAAGTGTATAAATAACCCCACACCTTCCACCTTAGTAAAACATCTGTAATATTAATATTAAACTCATAATGACATACAATAATCATAAGAATTAAGAAATAATGCAGAAGAGTTACAATATTATAATTTTTTTTTGTTGACGTAGCCACACATGAGAGATAAACCGCACTAAGCAAGCCCGATGCGACGGGTTCGATCGAGAAAGTGTAGGCAGTGAATTCGATTCAATATTATGATAGTAACGTGTAGTGGAGAAAATCCATAATAGGGGAAGTATGGTGCAGAATCTCCTTTTTCTAGGCTAAAAATCCCGGTTGAAAGTTTGCACTCTGAGCCACAAGCAAGATATTTGACCAAAGCATCAGCAATTGTGTTGCTCATTTCATGCACTGAAGGTGGACGAAAAAAGGAAAACATATTCTCCACTAGTTTATACCAGGTATCTTTACCTTAAACAAATTCCACCATAGCTAACCCTAGAAGTAAAAGTACTCAAAAGAAAAGTGTGAACTTTCAAAATTAATTTTTTGAACTAAGTTCTGACCCCATTGAACCAATATGCTAACTGCAACTTAAAAACACTGTACTAAGCTTCAAAATGGAAATTACACTATCATGGTTTTAATGAAAGAGAGGCAAAAAATACTTAAAATTCCCTATATAATACAGAGTAAAATTGAAGTAGAAGACATCCAAATAGAGATACTACACTTACAATACCACCTCTTTTGTCCCAAATCCTTTCAGATGAAGATGGTTAATTGGTAGTGAACCAACATCACCAGTATCAGCCACTTCCAAATGACAAAAATATATATCCTAAACCACTAAACATTTTGAACATTCACAAGCTCGTTTTCCATCCCATTGAATTAAGAAAGTATTCTACAAGACTCTTTTGCCCCAGAGGAAGGAAAAATAGAACGAAACGGGAAATTAGGAACAAACGTATGTGCTTGCTGCCAAATATCATCTCCTTAACTGAAAACTCAAGTAGAACAGCAGCCTCTCTTCACGTTTCCAGATGAATCGCCAACATTGATGGTAGTACCCTGACCGGGAAGTACAGTGGTTGCTGCTGCTTCCTGGGCTGCCAATGCCTTCTTGCTAATGATGTGGTATATTTCAGTCAAAATGGTGTGAAAAGCGTTTTCAACATTATGTGCTTCCAGTGCCGAAGTCTCAAGGAACGACAGTCCTTCCTTCTCAGCCAAAGTTTGACCATCCTGATCTGAAACAGCTCGGAGATGATTCAGGTCTGATTTGTTTCCAGCCATCATGATGACAATGTTAGAGTCGGCATGGTCTCTCAATTCCCGAAGCCACCTCTGGACATTGTCAAAGGTTTGTCTCTTAGTTATGTCGTAAACAAGGAGTGCACCAACAGCTCCTCTGTAGTAAGCACTTGTAATAGCTCGATACCTTTCCTGCCCTGCAGTGTCCCATATCTGGGCCTTTACCGTCTTTCCTTCTATCTGTATCATATATTACCAGCATCAGTATTTCTCTGACCCAGCTGTGCTCTCTATCACAGAATATAACTATGAAACAAGAAGAAGCGCAATCTGCAATAACTACAAAAATGGCTGAACAAGTAGGTAGCTGACATGTAAATGTTCCCCCCCACGAGTACTAAATGACTCCCGTACTGAGTTTATAATATGAACTATTGATGATTAGTTTGAATTTGCAGAAAACTTTGGTGATATGTTTGGTAAGGAGGATAGAATAGCAAACTGTACTGTAGTGTAAAAGAGAGAAACAAAACTCGTTGTGTTATATTGTGCAGCACAATATAATACGATATACCAAACGTACCCTTGGCTCAATGAATTCTTTAAGAACATACATGCATAGTGGTATGAAATCTTAACAGGCTATATCCATAACCCAAATGTTATCTACAATAAAACTGCAACAGATGAAACTGTAGGTCGTAGACCATGACAGTTACAAAAGACATGGAAGGAAAATAACCACATTGTATAGACATTCCAATCATGAATTTAAGTCGAAATTGTTGCTTTCAACTCTAACAAGCCAATGTCAACAGTTTATTAGTTTCATTTAAGTGAAAGATCATAATCACAAACCATTATCAGTCATTCTATGTGCCATAATTAACAAATTTCTCAATCAAACATATCCCAACCACCCAAGTCCACTCAATAATTAACACACACACAGAGTCAGCCCCACAAATACATAAAAATTTCTTAAAAAATAACACTACTCACTTAACAATTTATACATCGGTCTATCTCATTCCTCGTATATTAGATGATGATTAAAAAACATATAGAACGGGAAACAACAAGATAATACTGACCTGAAGAGTTCTGGTGGCAAACTCTACTCCAATGGTGGATTTGGACTCCAAACAAAACTCATTTCTGGTGAACCTGGAAAGAATATTTGATTTTCCAACTCCTGAATCCCCGATTAAAACGATCTTGAACAGGTAATCGTACTCATGATCCACTCTATTTGCCATCTCTTTCAACTATTTTTTTCCTGTAATCCCTCGCACCTACACAGGAAAACCCATTAAGCAGAAACGAAGAACAAAATTAGATCCATAATATTCAGATCTAGATATTTAAATCTCAATACAAACTCAAAACCCACAAAAGGAAAGAAACTCTTATTTGCAGAAGAAAGTATGAATAAGAACATAAAAATATTAAATGGATCATCATGGCTTACCGTAAAGGAGAGATCGGAGTGAAAACGGTGCGTGAAAATTCAAAAGAAAAAGGAAAATGGGTGTGTAAGAAATGATAAGAACAACGGAGGAAACAATGGCAGTGTAATGTCCATTGAAACGGCCACTATAAATGGGTAATGGCCAATGGGTACTTACTGCGCCATGTCTCTCTCCATTTTATGCGCCGTTTGGCCCCTCATAATTTTAAGTTATAAAGAGAGGAATAATATTTTTTTGAAAAATGTGTGATAAAAAAATATATATATAGATATATTTTTAATTTAAGTATAATATTATTTTATTGAAAAATATATAATTTATATAAAGAGATAGAAAAATGAATTATAATTTAACGATGAATAATGGGGGCAAACGGAGCTAAATGTGCGCGTGTTTCCATTTCCAAAGGGCAAAAATTTAAGAGAAATAAAAAAATTATGCGAAAAATATAAAGAACTATGTGGGTGGTGGATATTCTTGATTTGTAAAGTGACGCCGTTTTGGGAGAGTTGACAAAAATTAGTGTGCAATGATGGGGGTGGATGGGGTTTGGGTTATGGGAAAGTTAGTGACCCTCCATTCCTAACTAGTGCATGTTTGTTGGATTTATTTCGTAATTGGGTTGTTCTATTTGTACATTGGGAACTACATAAGAGTGTCCATACATTTAGCATTTTTCTTCGTAATTTTCTTTCTTTTTTATGGTTCAATTAAATACTGTGCTCAACGAGCGCATTTCTCCCCAATCAAAAAACTTTGTCATATTGAGAATCTTTGGCATGAAAGTAGTGGTGGCAATCGAGCCGAGCGGCTTGTCGGCTCGTACTGTAGATGTCCACGAGTCGCTCGAGCTCGTCAAAAATCGAGTCCGAGCATGTGCCGAGCAGGGGGCTCGGTAGACGAGCCAAGCCTACTCGGCTCGTCAAATTGACGAGCCGAGAGGCTCGCCTATTTTATTAAAAAAAAAAAATTTAAGGATTAAAAAAAAAAATTCAAAAATCGGACGAGCCGCCCGCTCATGGGAGACGAGCCGCGAGCACGAACCGAGCTCGCCCGAGTATGGGCCGAGCCGGCTCGGCTCGACCCATTGCCACCTCTACATGAAAGTACAGGAAGAGGCTAAGGTAGGTATGAGATTGGGAATCAAAGCGGATCCCAAAATGGAAACCTTCATCAGGCAATGCCTCTAAGGTTTATGGAGAAGAGGTGTTGCCGTGTTGGTCGATTTGGGAAAAAATCGTTATGGCGATTTTGATTTCGAGGAAGAAAGAAAAATTATTGTTTTCTTTTTTAGACAAGGTAAATATGTGTTTCTCATTAAATTTGGCACAACGTTTTATGCTGACTAAGATAACCACGACGATTTGACGTGTTTTTAACGGGTATGAGTTGTCACAATCAATATTCGTTTGTCACATTAGCGAATAAGGTAGCATAATTTCGAGGGTAATTGATGGAGTGCTAATGTGAAAAGTTCAATAAGCAATGTGTAGTAAGTTAAAGTTTAGTGAGTAATTCCGAACCGTTTGTGAAGTGATTTTTCAAATTCAACTCTTTTTTATTCATGGTCTAATAAAAGAAAAAAAATTATATGTTTGAGCGACGTTATTTTGAAAGAATGTATTCTGGAAAATGTATGATTGAAAAAAAAAGAAAAATTATTTATATGATAAAAAATATTATTTTATTAAAAAATATGTGATTGAAAATGAGTTAAAGAATGAAAATGAAAATTTTAATATGAATATAAAAGTATAAACTGAGAAACCAACTGTTTGGCAATAAAATTACCTATACGTGAATGCTACACGATTTTTGGTCAAAATTCCGTAGTTTGGTGCCGAGTGAAGATGAAGGAAGACATGGTGAAGCTGATTAGCGCCGAGGGCTTCGAATTCGTCATCGATAAAAAGGCCGCAATGGTCTCCCAAACAATCCGCAACATGCTCACCTCTCCAGGCCAGTCACCAGTGAATAGAAAAATAATTCGAAATCATGAATAATTATAGTGTTTTGAAAGTTTCATTATTATTTGGAAAATTTACGTATTTTACTTCGTCGGTTATTGAATGTCATGGGTTTGGTTTTTCTTGTGAAATCGACGAATTATCTGATTTTATTTACTTTTTGTCTGTTTAATAAAATTTATTTGATTTCAGTCTTCTAATTTTATTCCACATGCCATAGATTATGTTGAGACGACAGATGGTGCTATGAAATGATGTTCTCAATTCATTTTATGTGATTGATTTTAGATTTTGTAGTTTTTGTAAAATTAGGTTTTTGAAGATTAATTATGATATTTTCTGCTTCATTTTTCTATTTTGGATTTGATTTGTGTTTTTATTGTCTTGAAAATAGTTTCTTGGAAATTGTAGATACTTTGTTCTTAAGATTGTGTCTGTTGGTGAATTTTAGGGAGTTTTGCTGAAACGGAGCATGGAGAAGTGACTTTTCCAGAGATAAGCACAACCATTCTGGAGAAGATTTGCCAGTACTTTTACTGGTCTCTTCAATATGCTAGGTAATTATTTTCCCCTCGATTTATTTTTTCAATTCTTTTGTTTAGCCCCTGTTTGAAACCCATTTTGGGTTGAAAATAATTTTTAGAATAGTGATTTATGTAAGAATGTGTGGTGAAAAGGTGATGAAAAGTTTTTGATTTGTGTGTAATATTATTTTATTAGGAGAATGTGTGGTTGAAATGAAAAATGAGAATGAGAATGAGAAAGAGAAAGAGAAATGAATGGATGTCAAACAGGGGCTTAATGAGATATAATTCTTTTATGTAATTGTTTTGGGTCAGAGTAAAATTGTATTGATGTTTTTTCATTATTATTAGATGGATAAAAATGATAAAAAAGCTTGGAGGGAATGGAGCTAGGGGTCTCACCCCCAGCACTTATTATCCCCTCCCCGACTCCGTACTCAATAGCCGTAGCTTTGTTGCACTGCCCACTGCTACTTTAGCTACTTTTTTTAATTTCCTGTCTCATGCCAAAAAAAAAAAATTTGGAATTTTTGTAGTGACGTATCCATACTGTACGGACTGACGTGTGGATAACAGCCGAGGCTTAACTCAAAACATAAAATGAATGATTTGATTTGGATTCACATAGGTGAAGCTACACGTGGAGAATGTTCGGATTGTATGAACTTACTAGAATATGTTATAAAAGGACATATTATCTCACAAGATATTGATTTAAAATTTATTACGTGGATTTGCTAAAAATGGATATTAAAGATCACAAATGTATGATTCCCTTCACATCTTTCTACTTTTGCCTGTTTACACATCTACTATTTTAGGGATTGCCCAAGACTTGTGTCTTTAGGCACGCATCACATTAGACATCTATTAAATGCTCCGAGGTTACACCTTGTGCTCATTTGTTGTGCCAATTCTGAATTTTTCTATTACTAGCCTCACTTTTTTGGGTTACTTTTTTAAGACCATAGAATGTTTCACGATTTTTGGACTATTTTAAACACAGCTTAAAAATTAGGGGTGAAAAAAGAATTGGAGAATAGAGATGAGAGATGAGAACAAGTGTGCCCTTTTTTTTTTTTGGGGGGGAAGGAGGGCGGTACCTCCGACAATTTATTGATATACTCTCACTTGTGGCGGAGGAATACCATAGTTACATATGGGAAAAAGAAATGACGATAAATAAGGAAGAGTACTTCCCTTACAATTTTTCCTGAACCGATACTTACTTGAAATTAATAATCAGGGCCTCCCTTGTGGCGGAGGGAAGCCGAGAATACAATAAGAAACACTAAAAGATCAAACAAATCAACTTCTAAGGTAAGGTAATTCCAGCCTATCCATATGCAAGATTCCTCTAAGTAGTGTCGGAGCCTCGTTGCCGAAGGACATATTAAAAGACGACCCATTGCTGCCATTTTTAGCAAGAAAATCAGCCGCCATATTCGCCTCTCTGAAAACGTGATGGACTTGTGCACTAAGTAATCTGATCAGTTCCATAATTTCATCCCAATAATCCCAAAAGCCACCATAATGAGCATGCTCCTTTTTGAATCCATTGCGCTACGATATTGGAATCGGTCTCTACTATGATATCCTTAACCTCGAGCTCACTGCACATACGTAGACCGTCGAGAAGAGCTCGTGTTTCAGCCACCATATTTGTACAAAACCCATAATAGCGAGAGAAACCAGCCCGAAAACTACCGTTGCTGTCACGCAAAATTCCTCCTCCACCGGCTTCACTTGGGTTTCCCTTAGCTGCTCCATCAACATTTAATTTCAGCTGCTCACCATTCGGTTTCTTCCGGTTAATCAATTAAACCTTTTTTCTGCTTAGCGTAAATTATTGGACAGTTTAAGGATCTCAGACAGCCAACATCACGGCCAGAGATATAACTTCCCTTGGAGATTAATTAGTCCATCAGTCTGGGAAAGAATAGGTTTTGTCTGCCAAACGGTTTTCAGCCAGGAGATGGGATGTCCCTCCATCCGAGCTTCACATCTAGTTTTCCATAATTCCCAAGTGATAATAAGTGGAGTGATGCCGCGAAGGATTCCAACCTGAGACGATCTAGAAGCGTTTTTCCACCATAAAGTCATCGTACATTTCCAAGTATTGACACGGGGCAGTAATATATTAAAATGTGAAGCAAAATAAGACCAGACTTTTTTTGCGATATCCCCATTGCATAGCACGTGGTCAATGGATTCCAACGATGGGCGAACACAGCATTCACATTTTGATACTAAAGTGTGCCTTTGCTTCCTACAATTGAAGTGCTATAAATCTCTATCTCAAGTGAACAACTTTTTAGTGATAGAAGGCACATAACTTTATTCTTTTCCTCATGTTTTTCTTCTTCTTGTTGTCTTGTTTCCTTCTACTGCCCTTATAGGGAAAGGGAAGGGGAAGAGGATGTGGAAGGAGAAGGAGAAGGAGAAGAGGAAAGGGAATATCCACTGCAAGTGGTGGATGATGTAAAAGAATAAGATACTGGCAATCACGGGGATGGTAATAGATGGATCAAATATTGTGATGGTTCCATTGGCAGTTATGTATGGGAGACCTTTATTAGTAAATATGTTTCTTGTGATAGATTAGGTTATGTAAATTACTAATTTTATGACTTGTTATTTATTGCTTAATTGTTAGATTTTTAATTTTATCAATTTGGTTTATTAAGGTGTTTATGATTTATTACTAGCATATATTTTTTATTGTTCATACTTTTTGTTGTTTTATGAGACTGTATTGAGGATTGCGCCTCACCTCATAGTTCTAAAATGTGCTACTTGGTTGAGCCTTTTCAAACATTTTATTGATCTTTCACTGGCGATTAAGTGTGCATACGTGGTTTAATGTTCTGCCACGAGTCGTAGGTGTTCCCTGATCATGATTATCTATGCACACTTTTACTGGCAATGTCATGGCTGAATTTGTATCTGTTTAGAGGCGATGACCTGAAAATTCCATGATTACGTGTAAAAAAGACTGGAGCTGCCTTGGGTTTTTCGTTTATGCAGTCACTTTATCACTAATCAGTACTTCTTTTGACTCTAGATATGTGTCGATAGATGTTTAGTGACAATCTCTCAATTAATTGGACAAGGAAATTTGTGAATTCAGTTTATGGGGATAATTATGAGGGTGCAGTCTCAAATTTAATAATTTTTTTCTTCTCGCCCTTGGATGAATTTTGATTTGAAATCATTACACGCTAATTTTTACGGAATCCATACTCTGCAGTGGGAAGGAGACTGAGTTCCACATTGAACCTGAGCTGACCTTGGAACTTATGATGGCGGCTAACTACTTACATACTTGAACGTGCACAGCTTGTTTTCTGGTCAATGACTTCTCTTTAGCTTTGTAAGTCCTTTTTTCTTCTCATTAAACATCTCACCGGGACTCTATTTCAACATATGCTTAATATCCATTTTACTTGTTCAGAAAATTGAGAAAAAAGCTTCTTTCCCTTGTAGAGCTTTCAGATTCTGTGCTGTAAATTTATGGAAGTGTACTGAAAATTTTCCGCTTATTTCTTCCTCATTGTTTATTTTCAGGGATCTAGGGAGATGATGATGCCAGCATTTGCTATTTGTAAGATGTAATAATTGGAGACTTTTATAGAAAGGTTGGACGTTCTCATCACATATTAGACACAGTTATATGAAAACACTATCTCAGCAATGCGGTTGCTTATGATATGTGAAGTTTCATTTGCTCATATTTCTCTGAAAAATTGATATAAAATTCTGGTTAATTTTCGTCATTATTTTTCTCGATGATCATATTTTCAGCTTGTATGTATGCTTTCATTTCCGTCTTTGGATAGAAATTGTTTTTTTCATTTTTAAATGATATCCACGATGGTAAAAAAAATATGGAAACTTGTTCATTTTTGCTACATCATTGTGTGTATTATGTACAATAAAATCACAACCTGACCATAATCGCTAACAATTTATATTAATTTGAAAATAAGAATACAAAGAAAAAAAGCTTGATACCAAAGTGCGATAATGTGCAAAGATTATGAACCTTTCATGCAATTAAATTGTAATCTAGTTATTAAATGGCGTGACGTCTTCATCTTATGGTGAATTGACTTTTTGAACTGAACTGGTGAGTGAAAACTCAAATTTGGAGCCGTTAAAATTCAAGGGGCTCATTGTGGTAAGCGTTCAGTTACAATTTTCGATCCAATAATAAATTGACACTTGTCTTTGAAGCCTCATGTTATGATCACGATCTAGGAATGTAGCTTCGATTAATCAAACAACACGAGATTCCCACGAAAAGTAACTTGGTAATTAGTTAATTACGGTGAACTCAGAAACACTTGGGTCTCTCACATGTATGCATTAATAGCCCTTGCTTGAGTCACATTTTGAGTGAAAAAACACATTTTTGAATAATAATTTTTGAAGAATGTTTAGTTAAAAATCAAGAAAAATTTTCAATTTACGCATAATACTATTTCATCGAAAAATATATAATTGAAAATAAATCTTGAAAAAATGATTTTTTGATAAAATGGAGTTTAAACTAATATCGCATTAGATCATCAAGCATCTTCTAGTGACTCTTTATTGATCTCGATCTTATTTACATTATGGATCTTAGTCAAGCTTACATGCTATGTAATAATTTTAATGCTTTTTTTTTTCGTTATTTTTCCACTTTCTCGAGCCCCATTCTATAAAAATTCATGTTTTTTTTTTTCCGAACTCATTTTCTACCATACATTCTCTCAATAAAATAATTTTACATGTAAATTCATAACTTTTTTCTATTTTTTAACTATACATTCTTTTTAAAACAAAAATCCCTATTACAAAATCTATCCTTCAAAAAATAGATCAAACAGAGCATTAATAGTCGTCGAAGATGCGTTTAGCTTTACTGCTATACTAGCACTTTGTATAAATCTTAAAAGCACAAGGCCAGCTATCTCATTATAGGTATATCATAAAAAGTTTTAACTTTCAGTAAGCCCAACTTGAAACAAAATGAAGTTACTCCAGCATAAAATTTTGCTACAAGTTCAGCAACAGCGTTTTAACCCATGGAAAATCAATGACCAACTGAATGGCAGAAATCATTGTCCCATTAAAATGTAAACGTTGGAATGGTAACACAGCAACAAGATTTATGTGACAATGATATCTGCATTCAATTGGCTTAGATCTAACGTAGAATTTAACAAAAGGCTGTCATAAACAAATTCAACAAAGATACAGAGAAGTTGAGAGTTTCTCAATACCACTCAGATATCCCAGCACGTTCAATTTGAATATACCTTCAACTGCAAAAGGAAATGATATCAATCATATCATGAAGATTGTTCAATCTGGTCACTTGAAACACATAATATCAAGCAGCTTGAGCTTCTGGTTTTGGGGAATTTTCTTTGGTTTTCGTTGAGTTTGGTATGTATTTCCAGCAACGCTTGTGAACCCCGCTTATTTTCTTGGGTAAATCTGCAGCTGACATGCCTGCATAACATGTACATTTCATAAAAATGCACTTTCTTATTGGGATAAGTAAAGACAATTCTTATGTAATGAATGCATAATGAACAAGAGCAGAAAATATTGACAGAGTCTTTGACTTTTAGATGTTTGTACCGCAAAAAAGATGCAAATTTGATGACTTCTAGTGGCAATTGGCGTGGAGGGTATGAACTTTTAGTAAGATAGCTTAGTTTTAGTCAACTATCAGATTTTAGGATTTGCTTAAAATTAAGAATTATTTAGGATTCTTATTCATGTAATAATTTTCTTCAATTTGGAGTTGCATTAATCAAGTTATCTCATCATTAAGATTTTGGCATGGCCTGGACAACTGATACTACACTAGGGTCTTTGGACACATTTCATGAAATGAATATCAAAAATACAAATGAAATTACCCCCTAGTTTATCTAGTCTACATGTAGTTTTCTCATCCTACGTCAGAATCCGAACACTGAAGAAACTCAACATTGTCACTTCTTGTACAAATTAACCCCACTGATGTTACACCATCAGCTCAAATTCCCTATCCTAATATCGTTGTATCAATTTCGACAAGTGACAATTGTGTAAACACAACACTGAATTATTATGCACCCACACAAATAATCACCAGCTCTTGATCTTGTGGCACTTCTACTCATTCACTTACTTTTATCACTCGATACCTCAGGATATCATCATAGAAATGGTACACCTAATTACAAGTTTCCTTGTCTTCCTAAAGTACTGAATGGAAGAAATATAAGTCATCTCATAAAGGCTATAAAATTAATCTAACTAGAATGTAAACATGAGTTTCTTGGGCCTCCCTACAAAGTTAAACCTCATATTAAATGCTTCGGAGGATTAGATACTTTCCCCTCTTAAGTGGAAAGGTTGTTCTCCATCTGTTCCTAGCTTGCAATTTCTGGCACTAGTCTCACCCATTTTACTTAAACCTTTACTTAATGGGTCAGCTCATCATTGCGGAAATCAAAAGACAAAATGTATGTTCCCACAATTTGTCTTCCTCTGTTCTATGCACGATTTTTTCCCCTTTCTTATTGCCAAGGCTTCCAGACCTGTAAATGAGACAATTCTCCTGGATTACCTAGTCCAACACAACAACTATGATACACACCAGTCTGATGTCTATGGCAAGTGTATCAACTAACTAGCAACATTTGAATAAGAAACCTCCCAAGTTATACAATGATATTGCAAGTCATAAATGATAACCAAAATATAGAAAAGAAGAAAAATGTGATCACATTTCCACACTTTATATATTGCATGGTCAGTACTTCCATTGTGAGCATAATGTGAGACTCTGCATCTGATATGTTTATCAACCTTACTTATCTTCTTATCACCATTCAGCGGCACTTATCATACGAAAATTTAATTCCTCCCTCCGAAACGGGAAGAATAAAAAGCATAAAATTATCCAAGTCATTTTAGCTTTGTTTGGAACGAGGAATTCAAAGATGAAAAGGAGCAAAATATTAGGTAAATGTTTTTACATGTTTGGTTCCAACAGATACCCAGAGGAGGAGGTAATACAAAAATAAATCAGGGGAAAATTTAAAGATAGATACCATATTTCCTTTTCATTTTTGTAATATTGAACCATTTTCAAGGAAGTATGGAATTTAATTTTTATTTTGCAAGTTCACACCTCTCTCCACCTATACTCAAGGTATCAAGAGAAATATTTCAGAGTCATGCACTCGAAGATGCATCTGACTAGTAGAGCTTGGGGGCCATCTCAACTATGTTATTTGCACTTCAAAAGAATTAGATACTTACCCTATTAAACAGAAATGTGGTTCTGTATCAATGCTTAGGTAGCAATCTTCCATAATTCCTCCCACTTATTTTACATAAAACTAAAATTATTCAATACCTCAGCACATCATCATAGAAATAGTACAACAGTTCACGCATTCCACAACCAGTCTTCTGGGGAGAATAAAGAATTTTAAGATTTATGCCTAGTTTACTTGCATAGAAAATGAAAATGCAAATATATTTAATGGAAAATTTTAAGATTTATCCCTTGTTTTTCTCATTTTTCATAAATATAACAACTATATTTGAGAAATTTGTGAAGGTGATTGGTGGGACCCTCCAGTATAGAAAAAAATTATTCAAAATTTGTTTCTAATTTTCTTCATCTATCATAGAAGTACAAAGTAATGGAAGAAGAGATGATAGCCATCTCACTGACAATAGCACTTTTTATATATATATATATATAACCGTGGATGTTCGGGCTAGCTTGCGCGCACCTCGACTAATCTCACGGGCCCTGAAGTTTACAGCCGGTACTCACCTCAGTGGCCTGAGGGGACTCGAACTAATGACCATTGGGGAGCAAAACCAAGACCTGACCAATTAAGCAATCCATCAGAGTAAAACTCACAATAGCACTTATCTAACTAGTACCTGAACATTGTGTGCCTCTCTGTTAATTGAACCTCAAATTAGATGCTTCAAAGAATTAATATTATACCCTTTAAGCAGGAAGTTGCTCTCTATCTATCCTAGCTTGCAATCTTTCGGCACTTGTTTCACCCATTTTACTACTGAGCAGAGGAATAGGACTTACAGTTGAAAATGTACTCAACGGAGATTGAAGAAAGTGAAATATCACCGTTGCGGCAAATGGGGCATATAAATAAAGTTTGTAAAACCAAGGTTGTAGGACGAAATTGCAAGTGCTTCCAAGGAAGAGACAATTGCCTTATTGATTGGGATAGTACATGTCAGCCAAAACCATCAACAAAAATACATTGTTAAGAATCCATTAACAACTGAGTCAAGCAGCCATAAATTTTAAGAAAGAGTGAACTGTTGATTTTGGGAGTTCTCACCATGTGACTGGAAACAATTCAATAACTTTCTCATATACGCAAGCATAAAGGTTATAAAGTTATTGTCATGGCTGAATATACCATCAGTACTATGGAGAATGAAGGGATTTGTAAACGTGAAAAATGTTAAGAGTCAGATGCTAACACCTTTGACTCAGGAAATGTCTGTTGCTTTCCATTATGGCTAAAAACTCCACTTCAGTCTCGCAAATTGCAACTACTGGACAGACTTTTTTGTTTGGCCCGAATACCTTCCTGGTTCTTAGGAATTTAAGATCCCTGGTGCAGATAATGTGATGAAAGCAAAAGGAACTTAAGATTACTGATGCAGATATTGTGATAACTGTTATGTAAAGGTGAAGCCTTTGGTGAGAAGACAGCAACCAATAATAGTGTTTTTTTATGGCATTCAAGATTAATTCACATTGAATATGATTTTAAATGATATTCTGGAAACAATAGTTAATGTCCTGTCGAACTTAGTAAATACGCAGCATTTTAAAAGTCTTGCTTGGGCCTAATTTAGGACAGAGTGGAATAGTTGAGTTTTTGTATGAACTTTGCGTTGGCAGATTACAAGTCTTGGAATTCCAACAGGCTACTTAATCTGCCAAATGAAACTTTGAGTAATGTGCTACGGTATTTACATTCTGTAGTTGGTAGTTATCTTTTATTGCAGAATCAGGAATGTAACATGTCGCCTATAACAGCAATTGTGCAACAAGCTGTTTGATAAATGTAAAAAATAAAATTTCAGCAGAACACTTGTCCTGCATTTTTGCAGTTAACAGGCAGTATAATTCCGCATTTTTGCTCCTAGTTTCACTAGACTTCTCTTGCCTTATTGCAGGTCATGAAAGTGTAGTCAAGTGCATCAGCTACACTAGAGAAGTACCACGTGATCACATACAACATAATCTAAGTTTCTCTTTATATCTTTTGTGGGTCTAAACAAATTCACAGACAAATCTTTGGAAACCAACTACTGAATAATTTCTTCAACTTATTTGGGAGTAACGGACCAATAGAAACCTCAAGAAAGTAGAACACTTCCCCTTCCAATATAGTATAGACATTGACAGATTAAAGTCCAAACAGTTCATTCTCTGGAAATGTTAAAACATTTTCTCAGAACCAAATGTAAGAATTAATGAGAGATAAAGCATACAACAGGAGCCAAAACGGAAACTAAAAATTTAAGAATAGAAAAAAAGAAAGCTACCATCTTTGTGAACAATTCCCCAAGCTTTCCCGTGCTTCCCATCCTGCAAAATCCCAACAAAAATCCTTAAAACCCTAATATTTTAAGATACACATTCCTACAGAAACACATATTGATACAATTATCCACTCAGATAAACATATAAGTTTACATTTGTTAAAAGGGAAAAAGGCATATACTTTGTACAGATTGATTTTTGTAATCTGATACGAAACGCCGGTCCAATGGGTTTTAGCCATGTGATAGCCGATGCCCCAGTTGGGCAAAAACTGGGCCACCTCAAATAGATTCTTCTTCTTTCGCTTCGATTTCTTTGCTCCACCCGACGCCGCCGCCGGACTTACCGTGGAAGAGGTAGTGCTAGAGTTACGGAAAAAGTTGAATGAGATTCTAAAAAGGGTACCGGTTCTTTCCAGTGCCGATGCTCTGTTTGCGAGGGTAGCCGCCATTTTCACACAAACTGTCACGCACTATTTCTTCCCTTCGGTTTTCCTCCCTGGTCTGGGCACTGCCCAAAAGCAATACCCTATCCGTAAGGCTTGTTTGGCCAGGCTTAAAAAAGTTTATTCATGCTAATAACTAACTTTTAAACTAATATTTAAAAATAAGATACTTATTATTTAGCCCCTGAAAACATGGGATTTATGCCTTCCCTAGAAATAGGTGGACATTTTGTTCTCCTCGAACCTTTATTCCAGCCTGCCTTGATAGCCAATTTCTTTGGTGAAACTAGCCTATTTGATAAAAGAGCTCTCTCTCTCATTCGAGTCCGCTTATTTCTAACATATGAATTTAGTCTATAACTAGCCTATTTGATAAAAGAGCTCTCTCTCATTCGAGTCCGTTTATTTCTAACTTATGAATTTAGTCGATACAAAGTCCGATTTATTTAGATGGAAATCAACGCATTGAAAGATTTTTTATTCTAAAACCTAGGAGAAGAGAGGCTCATACTAATAAGCCAATATCGCAATGATTAGGAATCTTCCTGTTTTGTCCAATCGATTGGGTATTGGTGTTGACCAAAAATGGACCGTGCAAGGTCATGTTAGGGATTGGTCAACAACTTAGGTAGGAAAAGCTAAGAAGCAATTACTAGTGGTGATTAAAATCAGATTTTTAGTAAATTCTTATAAAATGTGATAAATTTGATTGAAAAATTGTAGATTCCATGAAATATGTGATTCAAATTAATGGTTGAATTTGATTTAGATTAAAATATAAATTTTAATTCCTACCAAAACATACTTTTGATCGAAGTACCTCAATGGAACAATGAGTATTTTTTGATTTTTTTTTATTTACTCAGCATATCATGCGTTGCCATTGGGCCCCGACCATTTGGATTTTTAACCCATTTTTTAAAAGTTGGAAATGTACTAGACACATCTTAGTTGTAAGTAACTCTGATTCGTCAGTTCACGCTCAACTCATTGCTTTTTGTTAGCGGACCTACGAGTCAGTTCGAGCACAATCAAGCCATGTGCTCTTTCTTTCTGTGTGAGATGATACATGGGAGAGAAAAGATGCTTTACGTAAGCAAACCTACGTTTTGACTTTGGCACTCTACGTACAATGTAGATTCCATTGGATACATATCGATTTCTTTCTTTTCTATTGGATCACGAAAAAATAGTTGTCTCGTCAATTGATAGAAATAGGGGATTTCCCATCCAACCATGCTACAAGTACAATTCCATTCACATCTTAGTTGACATTCTTTCACATAGATCCATCAAAGCCATTGATTTTGAATTTATCTGTCACATTACTACACATATTTCTTCCACATAATGTGAAATGTCAACAAATGTGTAAAATATAATGTACATCTAGCATAATTATTTTTCATTATTTTTGATAGTTCTCTCTCTCTCTCTAGATAAAGTTGTCTATCAATTAATATGAAAATAGCACATATATATCACTTCGTTCATTTTCATCACGAAAACATAGCCGCAATAATAAAATAAGAAGTGGGCGAAGTAACTAGAAGTACCCGCTTCACGCACCTGAATTCTTATTCACAAATGAAATAAGAAAGTCAACACAATATTCGATATTTGATTTTTATTTTTGTAGAAAAGGGATGTTGCGTTGCTTGAGCAAAGGGCCACCCTCAACAAGCGCTCAAGGGTTTTGGAACATATGTCAGTCTTTTGTTGACGCCTTGGAATCAAGCTTTTATTGCAACATGTTATTTTTTCCTCCCCATTAATAGTATGATGATGAGTCTCAAGCACGTAACACATAAAATTTCCCTTGTGTTTTCCATAACTCAAAATAGGTGACCTACGGCCACCGTCCGACTAAACACAGTCACAGTCACCAAATTCATATGAACTCCTATGATTAAGCTATGTTCTTCTTAAGATTGGTGTGTATTAAAGTGGTGGTGGAAGTATATTTATAGCATTAAAAACTGGAAGATGTTTTAAAATAGAACAAATTTCAAATACACCTTCCAATGTATATTACATTACATAGGTACTCATTTTCTTTTCTTAAATTAGAGAAATCTTTGACATTGGTTTTCTATAACATATTTTTCTAAATAGGTTACTCGTTTTCTTATCCGAAATTAGTGAAATCTTTCTGATGTTTGTTCCCTATAATAATAATAACATTAAACGATAAAAAAAAATATACGTTCTTTATTTTGCTTTTCTTTGTGATTTTTTACCATGTTTTTCATTCATTTTTTGATCGACCAAAAAATGTATTTTGATCCAAATATCATTAAAAACAATGATAAATACATCAGAAATTTTTATTTAGAAACAAATATTTATCTTTACTGGGTAACTTGCTCTCAAATTTAAGAACCCACTTAGAAAAAAAAGAACATAAATAGAACCTGCAGCAGCACGTTTCAAATTATTTCTTGATTGAAATTTAAAATTGCCAGTCACATGAATTGTGCTGTAAATATCAATGCTAATTTCTTCCTACAATATGGAAATCTGGTAGTTGAGGTTACAACCACAGTACTACACAATGCAAGTTCCCATCACCATTCATCATTCATCATACACGTCTTCTTCTTCATCGTCATACTCGCCCTCCTCGTCGGCTGTTGCATCTTGGTACTGTTGATATTCCGCCACCAGATCATTCATGTTGCTCTCAGCTTCAGTAAACTCCATCTCATCCATTCCTTCACCAGTATACCAATGCAAGAAAGCCTTCCTTCTAAACATGGCCGTGAACTGTTCACTAACCCTGCGGAACATTTCTTGAATTGATGTCGAGTTTCCAATGAATGTTGATGCCATCTTTAATCCAGTTGGAGGAATGTCACAAACAGTTGATTTCACATTATTTGGAATCCACTCGACAAAGTACGAAGAGTTTTTGTTCTGGACATTCAACATCTGCTCATCAACTTCCTTTGTGCTCATCTTTCCACGGAACATAGCAGAAGCTGTCAAATAACGACCATGACGAGGATCAGCAGCGCACATCATGTTCTTTGAATCCCACATTTGTTGAGTAAGCTCTGGAACTGTTAAAGACCGGTATTGCTGAGATCCACGTGAGGTGAGAGGAGCAAATCCCACCATGAAGAAGTGGAGACGAGGAAATGGAATGAGATTAACAGCGAGTTTACGGAGATCAGAGTTGAGCTGGCCGGGAAATCTCAAGCAACAGGTAACTCCAGACATGGTTGCAGATATCAGATGGTTCAGATCACCAACTGTCCGAACAGAACAATATTTGCCACAATCAAATAGAAATAACATTTCACATATAAAAACTTTTTCAATTAAGACATTATGCTTGACATTTGAAACAAAATTTGAATTCACACAACAGTTGTTGAAAAATTGGGTAATATTCATAAATTCATTCAGAAAACTCACAGCTGGGAGTCGTCAGCTTCAGTGTCCGGAAGCAAATGTCATACAGGGCCTCGTTGTCAAGAACCATACATTCATCAGCATTCTCCACAAGCTGATGAACGGACAATGTAGCGTTGTAAGGCTCCACAACAGTATCGGAAACCTTGGGTGATGGGAAAACCGAGAATGTCAGCATCATCCTGTCGGGATACTCCTCCCTTATTTTAGAAATCAACAAGGTCCCCATTCCAGACCCTGTTCCTCCTCCCAATGAATGACACACCTGAAACCCTGCATCCAAACACCACACCCGTAAGCAAGGATTTTCACAAATATGTATAAATAAATAGCCTAAACATCGAGGACAGGGCACCATTTTCACAAACAATGAATATGTATGTGGAAAATAAATAACCCAAAACATTATTTTTTCTAACAAACAATGATTCAAACACCTGGCGGGTAAAAGAGAATTGATTTGAAAGCATACAATCACATTTTTATAATATATTATATGGGTTGAAACATAAGATGCAAAGGCTAAATGTGATATATCTTATAGAAACAAAAACACAGTACCTTGCAGGCAATCACAATTTTCGGCTTCCTTCCTGACAACGTCTAGAACAGAATCAATAAGCTCGGCACCCTCAGTGTAGTGACCTTTAGCCCAGTTGTTTCCAGCCCCGGACTGACCAAAAACAAAGTTGTCCGGCCTAAATATCTGTCCAAAGGGCCCAGATCGGACGCTGTCCATGGTGCCAGGCTCAAGATCCATGAGCACAGCACGGGGAACAAACCTTCCACAGCTGGCCTCATTATAGTACACATTAACCCTCTCGAGCTGGAGATCCGTGTCCCCTTGGTACCGTCCAGTGGCATCAATCCCGTGCTCTGCGCACACTACCTCCCAGAACTTGGCACCGATCTGGTTACCGCATTGGCCACCCTGAATGTGAAGGATTTCACGCATTTTTCTTGGTTTCTTTTAGAAATGAAACAGAGAAAATGAGAGAGATTTTGGGTAATGATGGGTTAAAACGAGGAGGGTTGAGATGTGAAGGTAATGGAGGGTATGTAGACTGGGATTAGGGTAAATAATATAGGGTTTGTTGAACTACCAATGGCTAAAGTTTTGAGTTTGAATTTTGAATTGATGGGAGACAGATGGCATTTGGAATCCAGGGATTTGTAACGTATACAAAATCTGACGGTTGAGATTGATCAAGTTTTTGACCATTAAATCCCCATCACTCCATGACGGCCGGCCAATAGGGAGGCACCACATGTGCCCTTATTCGTCCAGGGCCCAATAATTCAAAATTCATTACTAAAAAATCTGAATCGTAGACTGCTTCAATGTACGGTCTTAGTTAGGTAGAAGACATTCAATGTCAGAATATATATTAAGAACATATTTGGTATGGATGAAACTTGGTGTACAGGTAGGAGTTCAAAACCCCTAACGAACACACACAAACATGGGGGGTGGGGTATTTTTGGGGGGTTATTTTAATGAGGCGGGTCCCATGCAGGACCTGCCTCTTGTGAGAGGCTCGGCTCTGCCAGGCCTTTTACGGGCCTGACAGAGGAGCCTTATTCTATTTGGTATAGATTTTAGTCCAACTAGAATTGAAAATATAACCATTATTAAACCTCACTCCACTCGTCTAATAAAAGTCAACAATAACATGTAATTTTTCAATTTTAATCCAGCTAGTTTTTAATAATTATGTACATTGCTCTAATCAAATATATCGAGCATATTCACTCTGGTGAATTTTGAATGAAAATAGTTTTAAAACAATTTACCCTTAAAAAAAAAGGAATATCTTCCCGTACCATTACATCCTATTAGATTACCTAAATATTATTCGTAAATTTAAAATTTCATAAAATAAAAATTTCTACAGTAATCCAATAATGTGTTCAAATGTTTACAATCCATATACGGGGACAACAGAATATCTGTATAAATTACTGCACGCTATGTCGGGAAAAAAAGAAAAACAAACAAATCGATAAATTTCATTTTCACCTTAATTCCATACTAAAACACGACTCGCATCATAACAAAACCAGCCATCACAATATGCCTGCTGCAACTCTTACAATGAAACACTTTACGCAAACTCCGCCGCATAATAGCAATTTGGCAGCAATAACTGTGACGGCTCAAGTACAAGAGCTTCAAGGAATCCTTGTGTGCCTCATTATCGTTGTAGACACAAGACCTCGAGATGATCCAATCAAATCCGTGCACAGACAAAACAAGGAATACTTGACAGTTCATTAGCATTTTTACACGTTAGGAGGAGCATTTTATAAACCAGCTTGTTCTTTCAGCTGCAGTGTGCTCCTAGAAAGAATATGGCATACTTGATGCCAGACGATGTAATCAAAACAGCAAGTTAATACTAGTTCACCAAGTAACAATATTCATATTTTGCCACTGTTTTGAGCCCCATTTTGTGAATAATGAGTTTTGTAAGTCATTTTTTTTTGTCGATTGTGTGGTTAAAAAGAAAAGGTTTTGAGTTTATGTGAAAAAAAAAAAAAATTACTGGAAGAACGATAGTTGATAATGAATTTGAGAAAAAAA
>CAIGRS010112121.1:5606-16018 GCA_903798395.1 Fraxinus floribunda
ATTAACATTTACTATTTTTGCGATACAAATTTCTCAATATAATTTTAATCATTTTATTAGGGAACTTTATATGAAATATGACATAAAAAACTCTCGAAATTTTACATCCGAAAAAGTCATATTTCATGTAAATTTTTGGATGCAAAATTACATAGGATATGATTTTTTTTTGGACGTAAATTTTCAAGTGTAAAATTTCTCACAACTTTTTTGTAAGTTCGATTGTGCCCCCCTAACTTTTTTCGTTTGCGTCCGCCCCTGGGTAACTTTCATTCGTAGTATACGTTCATTTAATGTCAATCAAGTAATTGTACTTTAATTTTGTTCAATTGAATAACTACATTTAATTTAATTTCCATCAGATATTCTGTCGAAATTCATCACTTGGTGAAAGTTTTAAATTATTTAGACCCACGTGCAGAATTATACAATTGAAAACAAAAAGTCACTTTTTAATTGTTTCTAAATTATTAGTCAAACAAGTCAATTTATCCTAAGTTTGAATATCACAATCAATAATTAAAGCAGTAAAAAATACCAAAGATGATCACGAAAAAATCACAACTGGGAAAATCTCCGGGCACTTTACCTATCAGTAATTCACTATAAATCGAAGCAAACTTAAAGTACAGTCCAGACTCATCTACCACGTAGAACTTTCGACCTCAATTCATGCAGTCTCCCTTGATCCTACTGGAGGTGTGCTCCTTCAAAACAAATCCCGAGTCCTAATTTATACTTTAGCCCTCTTCAACTGTGTGCTCGTAGTCATCCTGAATTTGTACTTATGCAACAGCTCCCAATCCCGTGTGTGTGGGGAGGGGGGGGGGGGGAATGATAAGATTGTTGACTTACCGCTTGAGCACCAAGACAGCGACAGGCGAGCAACAGTTCAACAGTCGTCGATATTTTAACATAATTTTTTCTTCCGACATTCGATTGTGGTGATTCAAAATGCATTGAAAAGTTAACTCGGAGTGCTACAATTCTTCTAGAATAGTCTTGTCCAAATTCCAAAATTTTCTTTGTGAAAAATGTGTTGCAATTCGTGACTGAGAATTTTGAGCATAACTTGTACAGTTCTTTGACTCTCTTTGGACTTCCAAATGCATTCCAATAATCATGTGTGATCTTCTTGAACTCTTTCAGGGACTATACTACCAACTCAACTCTTTTGCTATAATTAGAACTCAATAACTCATATTTTAACTTTAATTACAATTTGATAAACTGTTAATACAATTCGACTATGACTTGATTTTGACTAAGAAAATTGCCGATTACAAATTTAGAAATTGTCAATTATAATTTGAACTTAACACTTGAATTGATGGATATCGATGACATGAAATTCAAAAATGATGATCGTCATATATTTAACTTAACTTGAACTTCATTTTAGAAATTAATGATTACGTGCCATTAAATTGTAGTTACTCGATTTAACAAAATTGAAATACAATCATTTGATTGACAGTTGACACTAACTGAAAGTATAGTTACCGTGAACAAAATTTACCCAACAACATGTATATCTACATTAGAGAAAACACTTGATTTTGGAAAAGTTAAACCCTAATTTTTTTTGGTACACTAATTCAGCAGCCGTTCTTGAAGGATATTACATTAGGATGTTTTGTGAATAGAAGAGGAACAGTGTCATCATAAGTAGATACCTATGAGGAAAAAAAAAATTTATTATTGATGTTATAAGGGTTGACAAAAAAAAATATATAAAAAATTTAAAATATCTAATAGTGTGTTACCACGTGACAAAGCGTAAAAAAAAATGTAAATGATGATGTACGTGTAGCATGATTGTATAAAATAGGATTGTCACTTTGCCGAAGAATTGTAACAGATACAGTGACATAATTCGAGATAGTTGTAGATGATTTGATACAAAAGCTAACTGTATTCAAAATAGTCCAATAATAAAATGTCACGTGATATTATGTCAAATGAAGTGTTTTGATAGAAAATGTTGACAAACAATAATTGGCGTGCATTCATTAAAAGATGAAAAGAATTTTAAAAAAATAGGCGAATCATAGTTCACCACATCACCTCTATCAACTTTCCCTGTCAAAAATCCATGCTTGAGTATATACTAATTCTTGTATAAAATATCATTTCTATAAAAAGTAGGGGTGTCCATAATTAGAGATGGTTGCGGGGCCACTCCCCGCCCTCCCCGCCCCAGACGGGGCGGGTGCGGGGTGTGGGCATGCTCTATTTTCTGCCCTTTTTTTCTTTTAAAAATTTTCAGTTAAAATACAATTTCAAAATTTTAAAATCTAAAACAAATAATGCTCAAACTAACTACATCAATATCCAAAACAAACACTGGAAACAATATTTTTTTGTGCTTTTGTAATTTGTAATATGTAGTTAATTTTTTTTTCATTCTTCACAAGGCAGGTTTTTTTTTTTTTTTTGCCATTATGGACACCCCTATGGGTACCATAGAATTTTCCTAAAAGGAATCTAACGTACCATTATAAGGAAATGATACGTGTGCAACTTTGTTTACACTCTTGTTTACATGATGCCGAGTTTTTATTTTCCCGTTAGTTGTAGCACATAAAAACATGTCGCTAGCCAATGAGAAATTATTAACTAACATTATGTAAACAAGGGTGTAAACAAAAATATACAAATAGTTTTACACTTGTATAAAATATGATCTATGTTTGGCCTCCATTATAATTATAATTCATTTTTTTTCTCTTCTTATCAACGGCACAATCTCTAATAAAATAATATCACACATAAATTCAAAACTTTTAATTTTTTTAATCACGCGTCAAAAAAAATATTATTCTAAAATACATTTTTTTATTCTATGGGGGCCAAACGAAGATAATTTTTCATAGGTTTTATCCACACCAAACTCTTGAACTTGTCGTTTCTTCCAGGGACAATGCCACCACATCCCTTGACGTTGATTTTTATTTGAATCTATGTACCCCTAATTCATTTTCGGTGCAGAAACCATAATAAAGTCGCATTTACCGAGCCCACAAATCACTATCAAAACCAAGGAATCCGTCAAAAACTATGTCGAGTACCATAATAATACAATAAAAGCGCTACCCACTCATACGCGACATCAGTGGTTCGCGTCAAACAAGATATACAACACCCCACCCACCGTCCAGGTCACCATCCCATCACATCTAATTTTCACAATATGGAACCCACAAACTTTATTGTTCCTTAGATTTTGTCCCAAATATAGGACATCGAGAAACCTCAGTACACCCACTAATAATTTATTTACGACGTTAGGATTAGGAGAAGATCATCGGACAACTTTTTCAATCGGATTTTGCTACTTGTACATAATATAATATAACGTGGAGGAAAAATATTGCACGAAAAAATTAATTGTATCTTAAATTAGCAAATGGTAGAAAAACATGTAACATTATGTAATTCATTACGTAAATCTTGATATACACGTAACAAGATCATTTTCACTCAAAAGCAAACAACTCTTACCTACTTTTCATTTTCGAGTTCCATTACTAAAATCGAGCAAGTAGGTAACATTGCAACATAGACGCAGTTACATCCCTTCTATCTTGATATACACGTAACAAGATCATTTTCACTCAAAGCAAACAACTCTTACCTACTTTTCATTTTCGATTTCCATTACTAAAATCGAGCAAGTACGTAACATTGCAACATAGATGCAATCACATCCTTTCTTTCTTTATATACACGTAACAAGATCATTTTCACTCAAAGCAAACAACTCTCACCTACTTTTCATTTTCGAGTTCCGTTACTAAAATCGAGCGAGTAGGTAACATTGCAACATAGACACAGTAACATCCCTTCTATCTTCCTTCTCATATTCGTAGGATCAAACATTAACCATTTCACTTTAAAAACCAATTGATAGGCTAAACCTTTTAAGGCATTCTATATCATCACCACGACAATATCTTCGAGCCAGTAAAGTGAGAAGAGAGAGGCCTCAGTCGATTTTTCCAAGGTCGGCCTAAGTTACGGTGTCACAGTCCCACCCAAATTCAATGATGGAACAAACATTATAGTGATTCACAAAATGGTACGTTAAGAAGAGAAAATATTAACAAAAACAATCTTAAATATATGAAATACAATTAGAACATTGCCCATAACTCGGATTTTTTTAGTACAGCGCAACAAATGTATTAATCAACAAATGATTAAAGTCGAGTATGATTATCCAAAAACAAATATTAGCTTAAGTTGAAACCATGGAACTATTCCAAACTCCAGCATTGCCTCGAATATGGAATCCCGCCAGCAAAAATATGCGCCCAAAAGAATATATACTCACTAGAAGTCTTGTTTTGTCTTAGTTGAAATGAATTCATGTTTCAATTACTAGACTGCGAGCTGATCAAGTTGCATCTGCTCGAGCCAAGCTCCTAAAACTGACTGATCAATAGAAGAATCAATTTGAGAACTCGATTTTGAACCCTCACCGGATGGCTCAGCACCAGAAATGGGAGCTGCATACTTGTCCATCATCTCAGGTGGTGATTCTTTGACAAGAGATTGTACCCACGACAGATCAGGCTCCTCATCCTCGTTATCAGGTTCAACGGAGGTTGATTGCTTTACATGAGCAAGATCGGCTCCATTAACAGACCAATCAACTTTACCGTTGGGGGCTCCCCACTTAGTGGTCCACGAATTCACGGGAGATCCAACAATTGAGGAGCGGTTGGATCCAAGATCCCGAGAACTGAGGCTGCGCAGCTGTTGCTGCTGCTTCTCGCGTTGTGCAAGGGTTGAATAACAGGCACTCATTGGGGATGAGGGTTCCACACTTCTTGGTGAAGACATCCTTGGAGATGAGACACCGCAGGAAGCCTGCAACAAAGAGTGTTCAACATTTCTAGGGGAAAAAATGTTAGTAGTGATTGGTGAAAGCATGTTCTGTTGCTGCTGAAACTGATTGAGAACAGCAGATTTGTGGGCAGGAGAAAAAACACCAGAAGACGCTGTCTGATCAGAATATCTAGGTGACGAGGTGATCTCCGCAGAAAAAAGCTCTTCAAGATTGGATGGAGTTAGCGTCTTGGACCGACCAGAACGATTCAAAGTAGCAGAATTAGGACGTGGGTGTGAAAAACAAGCCAAGTCATTCATTACAAGTTGCTGAGCATTAAAATCCTGCAACATGTTCAAATCCTCAGGTAGAATGTCTCGAGCACTAAGGGAAGATCTGAGACGACTGGATTGGAAGTTGCTACCAGGGAGATGAAGGGTTGGGACGTTCGGTTGAGGCCATGCTGCAGATGAACGCGACATCCCATTTGCAGTCGGGGACATGGGCTGATTGTATGCAGGAGACATGACGGAGTGTGAAGAAGGTGACCCAGGCAAAAGGCTCAATGCTGCAGCCATATCCATGACACTAGCTGCAGAGGCAGCTGACCTTGGTGAAGGAACGCCAGATCCAGTCGAAACATAGAGGGGTCGAAGCTCCTCCGGGGTGTGTGCAAAGAAACACACTTGTCTGGCACAGCTAGTGCCATCCTTGCAGAGTCTTGTCCGATACTGAGCTGGGTGTAGCCAGCACTCAAACACACCATGAGCATACTCGCACATATCCCCTCGCCTACAGGCACCCTTACGAAAATCAGGACAGGGGACACAGCTGTAATGATACTTCCGTGGGTCTCTTCTGCGAGCATTCTCTCCAGGGTGAACAAATGGACACTCAGTCCAATCATGAGAGTAGGCCCTTGAACAAGGCCTGACCTTGAATGAAAACATCCGAAACTCATCAGTTGAGAAAATACTATTCTTGATATCTGGAAGAGATGGATCCACCGGGTATTGCTTTTTCTCCGACATAGATTTAGCAGGCCCGTCACTCAACTTAGAAGCCATAGGAGAAGATGCTGAATCCGAAGGTGAACCTGGCGACCCACTTTCTGAAGAAGATAGAACTGACGAAGAAGCATTGGAGTCAGATATAGATACCCTTAAATTGTAATCGCCTAATGATCCATCAGAAACATTGTTCGCAAGCAATTCTTCCAGAGCAGCTCTAACACCCAGAAGTTTTGGAGGAACAACAATCACATCAACTGGGCGCTGACCGTTGGCGTCTTCAATATTTGGATCAGCACCAGCCGATAGTAGCAGCTTGATGGTGTCAAAGGCGCGGATAGAGCCACCAGAGGCAGCACAATGGAGGGCAGTACACTTGTCTTTGCCACATATTCTATTCAAATCAACCTCCGGCAGAGCAACCATCAGTTTCAATACATCAACACTACCATAGGTAGCAGCAACCATCAAGGGGGTTCTTTCCTCAGGTGTTATCTGCTTTGAACCCTTCTTGCGAAGGTACCAAATACCAACCTCGTCAACTGCAGACAAATTAAGCTCAATGGATCTCTTGAATTCCACGACATCATTGTTGGCAGCAAATTCAAGTAGACTAGAAAAAGAATCTCCGGTCTCTACAGTCAATTTACTTGTGTCCATGTTATTTGATTTCGAAGCCATGGTGGATTGCGTAGTAGTGGTCGAACTTGTATTTGATTGCTTTGGGCCACTGCACATACTTAAATCAGCAGCAGTCAATCAAGAACACCATTGTTTAGATCGAGCGCACTCCATATCTAAAAGACAACAAGAAACAAGAGAGAATCTTTCAAGACCATGCCTTCTCATGATTAAAGATCTCAAACATGGACCTCTGAAAATGTTAAAATCCCTTCAAAAACACCACATGATTTAGATTTAAAAGTAAATATTGGATATTAATATTTCAAAGGATTCTTCTTCACGAAGAGTCAATTTACAACACATCGAAAGCAAAACACACCATAATCCAGGATACGCAACAAAACCTTGACTCAATATAAGATCGAAACAAAATTCAAGCAACTCATTCAACAGGTAAAATCAAACACATATACAAGGTTACAAATATTTTTCATTAGAATATGATAATCTCAACTTCTCCATAGACTTAAATACAGCTCAGAAAGATCAAAATTTTAAAACCTTAAAATCAAAAATACATATGCACATAAATAAACGCTAAGAAACATTTGTGTGTGCTATGTTTATATTTATCAAAAATCATAAAAAGAAGCATGGATCTACAAAATCAAGATGAAACCATGATATACTTGTAACGTTACAAGTCTAACCAAGCATATTTCAGTTCACAAATTAATGGATAAATCGAATTTATATAGTAAAATAATCATTTCTTCAACTCACATAATAAGAAATTTCAGACCAAAAATTAAAGTAAACCCAACCGAAGTAGGAAAAGCTGCCCACTAAATAAAACTTACCGACTATCCGAAAAATGTAAAATTTTAACAAGATCTGCAAATGGGTCCGTCACTTATTTATCGATCTTCCGTTTGAATTTGAAGAAGAAAACAAAAATAAAAGTTTGTAGCAAACGGAGTTCCCACTGGAGAAAACTTCATCATACAGATAACAATTAACCGAAAAGAGAGAAGAAAAAGTTCAACTACCCATACGGAGATATAGGGTACCGTGTGTATGTATGTATAGGAGGGAGAAGAAAGATCGAGAGAAAGCGAAAGAAGGCGCTTGTTTTGTGCTGAAGAGAGAGAAAGAGAGGAACGGTTCGAAAATTGAATTGAAATGCATATGAAATGCAAATGGAAATGGAAATGGTGTTGAAACTTACGCGAAATGAAATGTAAATGTCAGTAAAAATCGGAGATATTAGGAAGTGGGGTTGGCAGATAGGATGTAGAGGGCGTTTGGATGCCATTTTTTCTTCGTCTAGCTGCTTATTAATTTTCATTAAATAAAGCAATTTTATTAACCATTTTGATTTTTTAAGTCATTTTGTGAAAATTAATTTTTTTAAAAGAATAAGATTAAGAACTAGGAAAAGTTATGAATCCATGTTTAAATTCTTTTTATTAAGAGAATGTATGAAAAAAAAAATGGAAATTAATTTCAAAAAATCAAAAACAAAAAAAGACTGCTGCATCCAATTAAACGAGGTAGTTCAAACTTTAATCTATGTTTGGGTCATATTCATAAATTATTTTTAAATACTCGAATTTTATCCACATATTAAGAGAAATTCACAAAACTCTCCATTTATTTATCATTCATTTTCATATATTTATAATTTAAATTATTTATAAATACTTTTCAAACATGTCTTAACAATTGGTCAAAGTAAACAAGTTGCAGCTAACTTTCCACTCCTAATCACTAAATACTAATATTCAATAAATGATTCTACCAATTTCAATATATTTTCTTCTATTATTCATAATTCAGTATTCAACGACTCATTCGTTTCAAGACGAGCAAATTTGCACTTAATGTGAATTCAGTTGATATTGACTGATAGCTTGCATTTTTGACATAATAAAAATTCATTTAAAAATAGCAATATCCAAATTTTAATGAAAATGAGAGTATAATTACTGATTTTTAAAAAAAAAACACTCATTTACTTTGGTCCAAATCTTTGTCCGAAGGGGATAAAATACTTGTCTTAAAAAAAAAAAGTAAAAACATTCCAAACACGACCTAATGCTTGAGTTGGTCAAGTCACAATGGGGGACAAGTCGCGGATTTGAGTGGGATGTCAAAATGGGTTAAATTTGGAGCTGGAATCCGCCAATGATATGTAGAGAGAAGTGGAAGTGCGGACGTCAGGCAATAGTCAATTATAATAAATTATTAAGTCCATTCAATAGAAAAAAAAAAACCATGACGGATCGCTGTGCGGTGGAGAAAAATGTTTTTATTGTATTTTAGTAAAAATTGCAGTCATGGTATTAAATATTTCATTTAGTTGTAAATTTTGTCCAAACTTTTCATTTATATCACCATGAATACCAAGCTTTTTAAAAATCTGTACTTGAAGTCCAAATAGATGGAAATTATTGATTTGACCGTTAATTGACTAGAGAATTAGATTTTTGACTTTTTTTTACCAATTTTTAAAAGGGTAACTTGGTAAATTTACAGTTCTTCGAAAAATAAATTATATTAACTAATAAATCAAAAATCAAAAAACATAAAATAAAAACCAAAACCAAAACCACCCATTCCCACCACCTCCCCCACCCCAACCCCAACCCCAACCCCATTCCAACCTCTTTAGTCTTTACACCAAAATCATTGCCACCCACCTGACAATGTGTCCACTATCACAACCGTTCCTCCACAATGCTGACACCACGGTCGCCTCTAAGGTAGCACCACATGAATTTCGCTATCCACACCACCAACTTAACCATTTTCGTCGCCTCAATTAGATTTATATCCCAAAACCAAACCCAAAAACATGCAACTCATTGCTTCTCCATCATCGGAACCACACACTCTCCCATGTCCCCAATCATCCATCTCGTCGACAACATCTTATCACGCTATTCCATTCACCACTAACACCACCACCACCTACTAAACCACCACAGCAAGAATCCACAACTAATTCACCAAAAATCAATAGAAGAAGTCCCAAAAAAATATTAACATAAATCAACTAATTACACCTGCTTCATTGTCTTGCCGGTCAGAACACAATATAATCAACCACTATTTTGCTGGTTCTTCAATGTGGCCAGGCATTATAGTTGAAGATTTGGGTCTTCGTTGAAAAATTCTAGATTTGGGATGGATCAATTATCTGGTTGAGAGATGAATTGAAAAATTCTAGATTTGCGATGTAATCGATTATGAGGTTGAGAGAGCTTCAAATTTTTTTCATTTAATAACTAATATATTATAGTGTTTTTATGTTAAAATGTGAAATTACCATTTTGCCTTTTTAAACCTAGTCAAAATTATGGTCAAGAACAATTATCTGGTCAACTAACAGTCAAACCAACAGTTTTCATTCATTTGAACTCCAGATACGAATTTTTGAAAGGCTTGGTACTCACAATGGTACAAATGAAAGGTTTGGGCAAAATTTGTAACTAAAAGAAATATTTGGTATCGTGACTGCAATTTTTCATTTATTTTATTCTGAGAAGGTTTCGCCTTTTGCTAAACCCCTATTTGATGACAATTATTTTGAAAAAAATAAAATTTTAAATAGTGATTTTCGAACTCATATGGTTAAAAAGTTTTAAAAAATTAAATTTATGTGTACAATATTTAATTGTTTAAATATGTGGATAAAAATGAGTATAAAAAATAATGAGTTTGAAATAATGATTGTGTGGCTTAGTCTTATATTTAGAGCTTGTTTGGTTTAGATTTTTTGGAGGAAGAATTGATTTTGAATAGTGATATGATGGGAAATATGTAATTGAAAAAGAAAAAAAAGTATTGATGTGATGTAAAATATTATTTTATTGAAGAATGTGTGGTTAAAAAATGAGAATTGATTTACTGTAGTATTGTAAAATTCAAACCAAACAGGC
>CAIGRS010112128.1:0-10252 GCA_903798395.1 Fraxinus floribunda
TATTCCGATTCTTTTTCTACGTGGATTGTGGTACCGTGGCTGACGCCTTACTCGGCTACCCATTCATCATTGGTTGAACATAACATATAAACACGTAAACACTTAAGTGCAAAGTCGATGTGGGATAATGTTGATGATGGGTATCAAGTCGTTGAGCTGGAAGGATCTCCTCCTTCAATTCCTCCATCGTGCGAAGCCCTACTCGTCTTGTTTTTGATTGATTGATTGATACTAGTTAAGCGAGGAAACATATCATTACATTTTAATAACCACTCGCTATTTTATGAATGTCATTTGTTTCTTAAATCTGCACTATAGTTTCCATTTATAATTTGAGAATTGAGACCAATCGACGAAGATCGTATAGGACTCGGATTTTTCATTTAAATGTAACATTTAATTGTCCGATGGATTGACATTACCACAGTTTATCAGTTTTCTATAAAACTTTGGAGAAACGGTTTTTGAGAGTACCTAAATAAAGTTGCGTAGACAATGGCCTAGTTCTTGAAATTTTACCAATCGATGTTTTTGATATTACCAATCGATGAGTTCTAGTTCTTGAAATTTTTTGTAGATGAACTTTGTTCAGTTTGGGAGATTCTATTTACTTGTTACATTAGAATCATAAGTTTTGTGCTTCCATAAATCATTTTTACAATTTTCTCAACTACACTCTTTTCTTAGTACTAGTAAGATGCACGTGCTTTGATATAGTTGACTGTATAATAACGTGTGTATATATATATATTGATGACCAATTCTCAATTAACTGAAAGGGCTGCAGCCGGATCTTACAACATTCCAACGGTATACCTGCATTTCTTAATTATTGCTGTAGCAATTTCTCGTACAGTACCTCCATGTTCCACCATTACATACATCTCACTGCATATAGGCAGCTAAAATCATTTCTCAGAAAAAAAGGGCTCAATGATTTAAACACAAAGGTGATTGTTTAAACTTGCATCTAAAAGAAATCAGAGAAACCAGAGATTAGAGTTGATAGAAGAAAGCAGGAAGCTAAATTTTTGAGAGACCATAAGGAGTTGTAAAAGAAGAACAGAGACATTTCAGATTTCTACCAAAAATCGCCAAAAATCCCTTTTCACTTGGCTTGGATCATTGACCAAGAAATCTACCAAAAATCGCCAAGATTTCGCCCTAGAAATCTGACCTAAGCCACCAAGAAACGTCAACACAACTTAGCCTCTATTTCAGGCCTAAGGTTAAACAAGTTTCTCTAAATAATGGGCAAAAATTGATTTCAAGGGCTGCAAGAGAGTAGTAGAAGAAATGGACAGAGAGTTCAAACATAAGAGAGAAAGGCAGAAAGCCACACTGCGTTCCAGGAAAGAGACCCTTTCAAATAATATAATATGTATAGCAAAAGTCTTGTGCCCATTTTGAATTAGAAAAGGGTACCGTTCCAAACTTCCAAGAGAAGTCAAAGAAAATATCTCATAAATTTTAATTCAAGTCATCCATTTAATCAAAGGGTTGAGAACTATTCAAACCTACATAAACTTTAAAATTGAAATGTAGGAGCCTCTTACTACAAGATACCATAAATGGATTGCATTCTCTCGAAAACATAAGAAATTTCTGATATAAAAACTAACATAGAAAATATCTTGAATTACCATTTTTAACAGTTCTTGCATTGCCAAATTCCTCGAAACATTTAGCAATAGTTGCTTATTCGTATTCTCTCTCTAACTAAGCATAAGAGAGGCGACGATGACACATATCGACGCCTTTGTTTCAGGTACAAAAAGATCACGTTTGTGCTCATTCTCATTCGTCATGCTCGGAATCTAACATGTGTGATTTTTTATAGCATCAACAAGTAATGTAAAGGTTAGGAACTTAGGGTGCTAAAATACCCCCATCATCTAGATTCAAAGATTAGATACCTCCATCCCGAACAGTATGAAAGACAAAATAACTTTTAGATAAAGATTGACCTGGTCAATTTATTCATAACAACCTACAGTTCCACGAGAAAGTACATATAAACCCGAATACTCATATTTCGAGATTTCTAAGGAATTGTCAAAACTTCATATTCATAGCGATAAATGATTATGCAATAAAACTTCTAGTACTCCCAATAAACTGAGAGATAGTACATTGGAATGGTTGGATTTAGAACCACATGGCAGTATCTATACTCGGAGATAATTTGGTAAGGAAATTTTGCAACAAATAGTTCTCATCTGCAGAAGTGGCAAAAATGAAGTTGGGAATCTTCCGTCAATTTGATGGAAAGCTACCGTGAGGCATGGGATAGATTAAAGGAGTTTATAAGGAAATGTCTAAATTATTGGATAAGCAATGGTCAGTAAGTGCAATACTTCTACGTTGGACTTTCTCCCATGTCTAAATCTCAACTATAAGAAGTTGTTTAACCAGGTATGCCAATAAATCAATTCAACAAGCATCGGACTTGTTTGAGTTGATTGCAAGCACACACTCATCAACAATACACTTGATTTGAAATTACAAATTATATTTAATCGAGATAGATGATACGTGTGCTTTTGAGCTCATCAACAATGAATTGCTAATGTTTATGGTATACTTTGTCTACAACATATGGAGGCCTAAATCGTACATAACTTATTTTCATTTTATACTATTCCTATTTAGTCGATGAATTATTCCGTGTAATTCCTAAAAATAACTTTTCATTTTTTCACTTATATTATCTCGAGATGAACAAATAAATAAAACACATGAATTGTTGAACCCTATTAAATACAAAATTACATATAACACACGTGAATCGCACGTGCTCAAAACTAGTAAACTATAAAAGTCTAGAAGTTCACAAACCCAATAAAAGTCCATCACTTACAAAAAGTCTATAAAAGTATTTGAAAATCTAAATTAAATACACCCTGTAATATCTAATAATCCTATGGTGGGTAATTTTGCCAAAACCAAAATTTTTATTTAAAAATAAAACCCCATTAGTGTAAGAATGGAAATTAAGTAATGGAAGGATTTATGAATATTTGATTTGAAAAGGTAATTCTTATGGTTGTTGACCATCAATTCAATTTCTTTCTTATTTGCTCAAAAGGTAGTCGGGTAAGTCGTCATTTTTTTATTTTTGTGGATTTATTCCGATTCTTTTTCTACGTGGACTGTGGTACCGTGGCTGACGCCTTACTCGGCTACCCATTCATCATTGGTTGAACATAACATATAAACACGTAAACACTTAAGTGCAAAGTCGATGTGGGACAATGTTGATGATGGGTGTCAAGTCGTTGAGCTGGAAGGATCTCCTCCTTCAATTCCTCCATTGCGCGAAGCCCTACTCGCCTTGTTTTTGATTGATCGATCGACACTAGTTAAGCGAGGAAACATACCAACACATTTTAATAACCACTCGCTATTTTATGAATGTCGTTTGTTTTCTAAATCTGCACTATAGTTTCCATTTTCCATTTATAATTTGAGAATTGAGACCAATCGACGAAGATTGTATAGGACTCGGATTTTTCATTTTAAATGTAACAATTAATTGTCCGATGGATTGCTATTACCACAGTTTATCAGTTTCCTATAAAACTTTGGAGAAACGGTCTTTGAGAGTACCGAAATGGAGTTTCTTAGACATTGGCCTCGATGAGTTCTAGTTCTTGAAATCTTTTGTAGATGAACTTTGTTCAGTTTGGAGTTCCCAAGTCTATTATAAATTTGTTTGCTTTGAGAAGGTAGATTCTAGTTACTTGTTACATTAGAATTTCCGTAAATCATTTTTACTATTTTCTCAACTACACTCTTTTCTTGGTACTGGTAAGATGCACGTGCAAGACACGTGCCACAGTATAATTGACTATGTAATAGCGTATATATATAAAAAAGAATTATGTAATAAGAATTAGTTGCATCAAAATTGAGCATATGTTGCTAAATGTTTCGAGGCAACATGGCAAAGAGGGTATATTGCCAAATGAAGAAACACAAATTAACCATACATTTTACCCTTAAAAACAGAATAAATTCTAATGTCAAGATTTTGATAAATTATTGATGAGCAATTCTCAATTAACAGAAAGGGCTGCAGCCGGATCTTGCAACATTCCAACGGTATACTGCATTTCTTAATTATTATTGCTGTAGCAATTTCTCGTACAGTACCTCCATGTTCCACCATTACATCTCACTGCATATAGGCAGCTAAAATCATTTCTCAGAAAAAAGGGCTCAATGATTTAAACACAAAGGTGATTGTTTAAACTTGCATCTAAAAGAAATCAGAGAAACCAGAGGTTAGAGCTGATAGAAGAGAGAAAGCAGGAAAGAGACATTTCAAATTTTTAAAGTCTCCTCTCTATTATCAAGACGTCTACTGTTTCTCAATCTGAACATAAAACTTGAAACATGAATAACCGTCCAGAGTTTTTTGGCTGCAAGGAACGAATATAAAACTCTGCGAATTCCACATAAATAATAAGAATGTTCACACAAAAACCGGATGAAAAACACAAAAATAAATAGAGGAAGCACAATAAATTTTGATAAAAAGGATGTAATGCGAAAACTGTTAAATAATAAACTTTAAAATTGAAATGTAGGAGCCTCTTACTTTACAAGATACCATAAATGGATTGCATTCTCTCGAAAACATAAGAAATTGCTGATATAAAAACTTATATAGAAAATATCTTGAATTACCATTTTTAACAGTTCTTGCATTGCCAAATTCCTCGAAACATCTAGCAACATTTGCTTATTCGTATTCTCTCTCTGACTAATCATCAGAGGAGCGACGATGACACACCTCGACGCCTTTGTTTCAGGTACAAAAAGATCACGTTTGTGCTCATTCTCATTCGTCAAGCTCGGAATCTAACATGTGCGATTTTTGATAGCATCAACAAGCAATGTAAAGGTTAGGAACTTAGGGTGCTAAAATACCCCCATCATCTAGGTTCAAAGATTAGATACCTCCATCCTGAACAGTATGGAAGACAAAATGCTCTGCGAGGTGTAATTTGATCGGGATAGTTAATATGGTTCATGCCCGATTATTCTTTATATTTTGTTTTATATGTTTAGAGTTTAAATTGAATTTTAAAGAATTAAATAAATAAAGTAAAATGAACGATTAAAGAAATATTTTAATCTCGTCGTGTCTTGATCTCGTCCCATTCCCCCTCTCCACTCGCCATCCTCAAATAGGGATCCGTAAACGAGTTGGGCCGAGCTGGCTCGCGAGCCAAAAGTTGTGGCTCGGGTGCGACCCAAACAAAAAACGTCTCGAGCTTTTTTGGCCCGAGTTGAGCCAAAGCTAGGTTAAAAAATCGAGACTTGGCTCGGGCCTTATATAGCCGAGCAAGCTAGAATTTTTTAAATTTTTAAATTTTAAATTAATTTTTTTTAAAAAATGGTTTTCAGGTTGCTTCAGCTATTTCAAGCCAGTTGCTTTAGGCAAGCTGCCGCTACTCGAAGCAGCCAGCATCTACTAGGCAAGCCTAGTCTACCACGGGAGTTGGCTCAAGCTCGAGCCATTGCTAAAAAGCAAGGCTCAGCTCGATCGAGTCACTGGTCGAGCTTCGAATCGCTCGAGTCGACGAATTGAATTGATGTCTCTATTCTAAACTTCCTGATGAGGTGAGGGGTGGAGAGGATCATCATGTCTTATTGCTATCTCTATTAGGAATTTTTTTTAGTATTCCTAGAATATAGAATTCGGTACTCTCGACCAACCTCTACCTATTCTCGTTCATTTCTCTATTTAAATATTAGGTCCAACCTAATAGACATGTCAACCAAATGGTAACGAAGAGTATTGAATAGTTCATACCTTGGGAGTACCAGAAATTTTCTGCTATTTGAAAGATGAGTTATTCTTGGGGTACATTAAGGTGTACATAGGGGTGTCCATAATGGACACCCGACGACCCCCTATTGGAGGGGGGCTCACTGTACGCGGGCCCCCTCTAATAGGGGGCTGTCGATTGTCCATTATGGACACTCCTATGTACTTGATTATGTACACCAAGAATAGTCCTTGAAAGATACTATTGGGGTTTATATTACAAGTTATAGAAATTTTGGAGCTAAAAGTAAAGTATTTTGGGAATTGTTCAATAACCTAAGAAGGGTATAACTGACCATTCAGGTCAAACCTGCCAACTTGTTAATGAAACCCTGGAGGCATCGCTCGTTCTGTACAACCACTCTTATTTGGCGCTGCTCCGCCGCAGAACGACCGCAAATTGCCTACGCAGACGCCGATTAATTGAACCATCTCCAATGTAAGCGCACTTAATTATTAGTCATAATTAAATAATTGTTATTTTACTAGGGACTTAATTTAGCTAAAGTTGGACGAAGAATGATTAACTTTTGAAATGTAGTTGAGTCTGAGTCTCTGGGATCATTCTGTTGTATGTTAGGATTTTTCTACAGATTGTATCATTATGTGTGATTAATTATTCAAATTAAGAGTATTTTGTAAGTATTATACAAAATTTGACAATGAACAGTGTTGAATTTCGTGCAATTTCAGCTGAAACGAAACTTTTATCGACTAGCTTGTTCAGATGCCCATTCCAATTAATTTTTCGTGGCAGGATCGTTCCCTGTGGCGATAAAATTATGGAAATCGAAAAAAAAAATGGTTTTTAGGGTATAAATTTGACTTCTAGAAGAGGTTAAAATTGGTAGTCTGATACATTGTTGTTTGATCCTGAAGGATAACAATTAATGGGAGCTCTATACATAGCTTGTAATTTAATCTCGACTACGTTGCCATCAACTTTGGCGTCTGAAACATCACCAAGTCTGATACCCAACCAGGCTACATCACCTTCTTCCTGCAGCAAAGGTTCTTCCCTTGACAGCTTTTAAATATCCCCAGCCTGCTTCCTTCGCAGGGTTGGGCTATGCTCCAAAACTAACATTATTCTCTTATTACTTTCCAAACATTTAGCCCGGTTTGGGCTCTATTTTCTAAAATTCATTTTTGGTCGAACTCATTTTCAACCACACATTTGATTAGATTCGCAACTTTTATCAATTTCCAAACACGCATTTCATCAACTTTTATCATAGTCTGCTAAAATCTATTGTTGGCAAAACCAAACTGGGGCTTAATTATGTTAGAAGATTTCTTTGACGTGTAATTTTCATGAAATAAAATTCTTTCCACTCTCTTTCCCTTATTGAAGTGTACAGTATTTTATTGGAACATAATCGAAGAGGAGTTCTTGTTTTCCCCTTTCTGCTGTTTAGTTTTTGCCTCATAGGTTAAAGTTGATCTTCAACATTAGTAGAGGGAGGTATAGACCAAAACTAACGTGGTTTGTTGTTATTGTTAAGGTTTTAATTGCTTTAGATCTTCCAGCTAATCCTAGTTATGAACACAACAGATTGGCGAAATTGAGTTCATGTAGCCGACTTCAAATTTGTAGTTTGTTGTTGTATGTTGAAAGCTATTAGCTAGATTCCACTTTCATTTATCCTCTTAAATTGGCATTATTGTTGTTACATTTTTTCTCCTTATGGACTTGCTAGCTGATCTATTTTCCCTTATCAATAAATTAAGCTTCAATTTTCTAGTGCCGGTGTCTAATTTACTTTTAGAAGCAAGCTAATCCTCTTTCCTTTTTGTTTCCGTATTGAATTCTGATGTTATCTCATTTAGTAGTCACTGTTTCTTATTTCCCTTTTTTGTTTCATCTCGACTAGATGGATGAAGTTTCCCTCAATAGTGAACCTGTATGTGATGATGAGGTTGAGGAATTTGAGATTGATGGAGAATGTGCAATGACTGAGTATGTTGGCCAGAGTGGTAATATTATGCAGGGAGAGAATCCTCTACCTCCAGCTGTTGGAATGGAATTCGAGTCCTATGATGATGTTTATTACTTCTATAATTGTTACGCAAAAGAACAAGGGTTTGGTGTCCGGGTGAGTAATACTTGGTATAGAAAGAGTAAGGAAAAATATCGAGGGAAATTAAGTTGCAGCAGTGCTGGATTCAAGAAGAAAAGCGAGGCCAATCGGCCGAGACCCGAAACTCGGACTGGCTGTCCAGCAATGATAAAGTTCAGGTTGATGGAGAATAAGAGGTGGAGAATTATAGAGGTTGAGCTTGAGCATAATCATTTAATGAATCCAACAAGTGGGAAGTTTTATAAATCTCATAGGATGATGAGTCTTGGAAGTAAACGACCTTTGCTGATAGATGATGCTGAGGAAGTTCAAAAAATCAGGCTGTTTAGGACGGTCGTCATTGATTCAGAAGATAGAGGGATCTTAAACATTGATGAAGGTGTATTTAGGAATAATGTTGATCAGCCGAACAACCAATTGGACCTTAAACCAGGGGATGCACAAGAAATGTTGAACTTTTTTGCTCATATGCAGTTAATGGATCCAAATTTCTTCTACGTAATGGATCTCAATGAGAAAGGCCGCTTGCGGAATGTGTTTTGGGCTGAAGGAAGATGCAGGGCTGCTTATGGTTATTTTGGAGATGTGATGATGATTGACACGAAAAGTATGTTGGACAAATACAAGGTGCCACTGCTAGTATTTACTGGCATCAATCATCATGGACAGTCTGTGTCATTTGGCTGTGGTTTTATGGCAAACGACACTATAGATTCATTTATATGGCTCTTTAGGGCATGGCTTACATATATGGTTGGACGACCTCCACAGATTATCATTACCGACCAAAGTAAATCTTTGAAAAATGCTGTTACAGAAGTTTTTCCTAGAGCTTTTCATGGTCTTTCTTTGTCTAATATTATGAAGAAGGTTCCGGATGAACTGGAAGGATTTCAGGAATATGATTCAATAAGAATGGCATTTATTAGATCGGTTTATCATTCATTGAGAGCTGATGAGTTTGAAGCTTCTTGGGACAAGATGGTGCAGCGACATGGGATTGGGGACCATAAATGGCTTCAAGCATTATACGAAGACCGTAAGCAGTGGGTCCCGGTCTATTTGAAGGAGACCTTTTTTGCCGGAGCATTTCCTTTGAAACAGGACGAGAGTTTGGCTTCTCCTTTTGAGGGATACCTTGAACGACATACTTCTCTAAAAGATTTTCTTAATAGCTACGATCAAGCTGTGCAGGAAGCTTACAAAAGAGAAGCACTGTGTGATTTAGAATCCTGGAACTCCAATTGTGTATTAAAGTCCAGATTTTATTTTGAGTTGCAGCTATCAAAATTGTACACGAACGATATAATGAAGAAGTTTCAAGATGAGATAGAGGGAACGTACTCTTGTTACAGCACAAGACAAATAAATATCGATGGCCCGGTCTTGACTTACATTGTTAAGGAAGACATTCAAGTCGAGGAAGATACGAGGGTGACTAGAAATTATGAGGTCACATACAATACTTCCGGTGCAGAGGTTATTTGTTTGTGTGGATTATTCAATTTCAAGGGTTATTTGTGCAGGCATGCATTAAGTGTCATCAGCCAAATTGGTTTAGAGGAGATACCACCACAATACGTTCTTGCACGATGGCGGAAGGACATTAAGCGTGCCTACATTTACAATCATGGTCGGAACGGTATTGATATCAATAGCACTGTTCATAGATATGATCATTTGTACAAATGTGTTGTGAAGGTTGCAGAGGAAGGGAGGAAATCATACTATCGATACAAGTTTACGTTACAAGCTCTAAATGAGATACTCAACAAGGTTCGTCTTCAGGAGGATTATCGATAACTCATTGTAATTTGTAAGTATTGCAGTTTATACAGTAAATAGACACTGTTTATTTTGTTCAAGAGTAGTCATCGAGTTACAATCCATTATTTTTTTAACGGAATGTTTGTCATGGAAGATGTCCAGGTCGATGCCACCATCTTCCATCCCCAGATATTTCATTAGAAAAACTAACGGATTTTGATTGAATGGCTAATATGAAATTTAAAAAAACTTGGTGTCCAATTTGGACTAAAATAAAGTTTAGCAATTAACGTTAACCAGACGTAGCCAGGATTTCAATCTTGGGGGGGATGGAGGGGGCGGGCCCCCCTCCGCCCCGATTTTTTTTTTTTTTTTTATCTAAAAGGATTGAAAACGACAATTTTGAGTACCAAAATAGGCAAGCTAGATTGACTGACCAAAAAGACAATCAGTTTGTCGATACAAAAACAATATGTCCATCTATGTGTCTAACGCTATACAAATTGAAAACATGAACGTTAGATGGACATTAAAAAGACAAAAAGAAAACTGCCTATCTATATAA